>JZKD02S1655224.1:1255920-1269661 GCA_000966675.3 Picea glauca
CTTATTTCGTTATTTAATAGAAAACCAGTTTTACTGTATCTCTGTTATTTTCGTGTTAAGAACCTATTAATAATCTGTATTCATTTCGTTCTGCTCATAAAATCCGGATCAGTGGGTTATATGGTCCCCCTCCATATGGGTGGTGTTTTGGAGGTCCTCCTCCATTGGGTGGTCTACTAGGGGGTCCTCCATAAAGTATTCCCCTAGGAGATCCTCCTCCATAGGGTGGCCCTGCAGGAGGTCCTCCTCCATAGGGGGGTCCTCCTCCATAAGGAGGTGCCCCTATACCATGGGATGGTCTGCTAGGAGGTTTTCCAGCATAGGGTGGCCCTCCAGGGGTTCCTCTTGGTTGAGTCAAAATTGCAGGATTGGCAGGTTTTGGAGGTTGGTTCCATATGGTATTTTCTATTCTTAGGTAAGGGTTGCCAAATAGTATGTTGTTGGTACAAGGAATAGTTTTTCCCCATGATGGGTGTTGTTAGGTAGCTAGGGGTTTCCCCCAAGTTGATTGGTTTTCCCAGAGTGAATATGGCCCTGTGGCTGGGGGTTTCCCCCCAGTGGGTGGTTTCCCCCAGTCAAATTTAAAGTTTGACTCTCGATAGAAGTATATTTCCCTGTTAAAAATGATCCAAAAGTCTAGGGTTTCCTTGGGATAGATATTTACCCTGAGTAGAGGGGTTTTCCCCCATTGAAAGGATGGCTCATAGATGTTTGTTGGCCAAAAACCCATTAGTTGACTTCCTTGGGGAGGTAATCCTCCCATTGAATGTTGTTGTCCAAAGAGGTTTGGATTGCCTCCTAAGAACAACGGGGTGAAGAAAGGTTCCCCACAAGTGGGGGGTCTAGAATGTTGTGTTTTTAAAGGTGGTGGTACAATGGTTGGAACAAAATGTGATATGGATGTCGATGTTGATGTTTGGGTTTTGGAGACATTTGGTTGAGATTGTTGTGTTATAGAGTGGATCGGGGAGGAATGGGTGAAAGAAGTTTGAAACATGTGACTGATCTCGTTGCAAGAGTTTAAAATAAGATTCTATAGTTGTATCTAATCGATCGAGGATGTCCTAGGGTTGTTTAGGGGTTTCATAGGGTCATATGGACCAGAAACCCATGGTGGTGTAGTGAAACCTTCGGATAAATAGATTTGTTGGGTTTCCATGCTCACAATGTCTTCACAAGGTACAAGTGGTAGACGAGGATAATTTGTATCGAGTTAAGGTTTTCCAATAGAGTTTCCCTAAAGAAGGAGGGGACTATAAAGGTCAATCAAGGGTGGATTTGTAGGGAGTACAAATCCCTCTCGAAAGTTATCTCTTTTTCGGCATTCAAGCAAAGGGGTAACAACACTTCCGACTTTAGAGTAGTTTTCCTCATGGAATTCTTATTGAAGGTGGTCTTCGGGTGCGTTGGGAGGAAAGAGTTCATAATTTAGTGGAGGCAGAACTTGCATCCTATGATACCTACACAATTTTTTATTGGATAGGATTGATATATAATAATGATAATCATAAATCTATCTAAATAAAATAAATAGTACGCGCTAAGAAATCTAGGAATCAAACAAACCAAAGCTTCTCGCCATGAGCACACTAGTTGGTGATGGAATCCAAAATCATGGAAACATGTGATAAGGGGCACGGGTAAGTGGATGTATTATTCATGTTGGAGGCATGCTTAACATAATTTCACCTTGGTGCAAGCTCCCCGATGGTCTATCCATGGGTTTCCCTCCAAGGAGCATGAGTGAGTTTGACCAACGTCTGATCCAGGCATAGCGAAGACTCCCCTTAATCATCACCTTATGTAAAATCCCTAAATATTATGGAAGCAAAGGTCACCAACTCACATCCAACCTCCCAGTGCGTATAGTCGACAATCGGGTCTGACAGTATGTGTAGGATATCAAGTCTGAAATTCCTCAAGAGGACTAAGAACAAGAGGACCAGAAAAATATTCAGACGACCCCAAACAAATTTGGAATTAACGAACTTCCAATACCAAATGGAAATAGTCAATTCTCAATAAGAATTCCCAATATATTATCATTCCACTATGTTTGTTTAAGCCTTGAAGGAGTAATATCCATTTCCCAACCACACGAGATCTCGTGTGTTGCCCCTGTGTGAGAGGGGGTCTTCAAACAAAAGTTGGTTTTAAACACTCTTTAGTATTCTATGGTTTGTGATTTTGGTCTTGGACAATTTAATCACATATTTTAGTACAAAGATCCTACACCTAGACTATTGTTGTTGTTCTTAGAAAAGAAAGAGTTTAGTTAATTTTATTAACGCGTGTTCATTTTTTAATCTTCTCTTTACTCAAAAGGTTGTGTGGAAGTGAAACTTATGATGTGAAATGACTCAACTCAGAATGGATGCAAAGGGATGGAATTTGTGTAAGAAAACACCCTAATGTGTACTGATTCATATGTATTCTTGCAAATAAGACAAAAGGACAATTTTTTCAACCAAACTTACAGAATGATTTACGAAATTCCCAACCAAGGATAAATTTTTTCAATAATATTTTAAAGCACTCGAAATAAAATGTTTTCTGTTGCTTTTATTTTTGCAAACTACATGAAAATTGAAACAAAAAAATTAGTCTTCATCCTTTTCTTTTAATTAACAATGTTTTGTAATGAATGCAAAATATGGAAGAAAAAAACCAATCATGCAAAGTTAAAGCACACCAAATATTTTAAGTCCAAATAATAGTTTGAAAGGTTCTCAAATAATTCGGGAAATGAAAAATATTCAAACTAATGAAAGAGATACTTGTATAATAAAATGACAGATTTTGTGAAAGAATCTTCTCAAATACCTACGGATATCCTTGTACTTAATTGAAGGGATTAGACTATATGATTATGGTTGTATCGACCAATCACAAGAAAAGAAGATAAATTCCATAAATTTGAAGAAAAATCAATGAGACGGGCCTAAAGTAGGTGTTGAGTGTTGAAGGAGACCAATGGGAAAGGATATGGTTGGGTTTTTTGAAGGATAACTCTTCAAAAAAGGGGATTTAAGGGGTCAGTTTCTCCCTGCAGAGGGAGACAGTGAGACCCGATCGCAACCTAGAAAGAGGAATAGTGTGACCAGAGAGTATGGCCACTCCTGGTAGACTTGGGAGGAGGGATGGTCACTGCTACAATGGAGGAGAAGCGCGACCAGGAAGGCTTCAGTTGCTCTGTACACAATGGGAAGTTGCAAACAACATAGAGAAAAATTAAAAATCTAGATATAGGATGAGATCTATCATATCCAAGGTATAGCTTTCTTCAATTAGACTTGGGAAAGAGTACAAGAAAGACCAACAATTAGATCAAGATATTTTAATGGGTAAAAGTCTCAGAAAGAAAGCATGTAAAGAAGGAAGAAAATAACATAAAAGATATTCTCCCAAGTATGGTCGCCAATCTATTGTAGGGATTTTACACCCTCCAGGAGCTAATATCCCATAGGATATTTCTATACCTAACACATGAACAAATATACGAACAAAGGATGCTTATAAACTTGATAATATGTCATAAGATACAAACATACGAATTCGCTATTAATGAACATGCAAGCTTACATGACAAATCAATTAGAGGGAAACATCCAACATATATTCTATTAATCAAGTAATAAATATCACAACTTACATGATTCATATGGATATCGGTGGCCACCCACCTTTTCCAACTAGCTCAGAACAATTTTCTGACAATTTTGGCAATTTACTATTTTTAGCAGTTTTAACTTCTAGGGCCATTTTGAGGGCCTAAATGAAGGTTTTTCAGTATCAATCTCATCAATTATATCCAAATACATTATTTATCCCCCAAAATTAATCTCCTCTATGATACCTTTCCAACGAGCTATCATATGCCTAAAACGAAGATCGTATGCAAAAGTTACGACCCCGGGAAGTTGATGTACTAACTTAGCCAAACGGGGCCGACATGACTTTTGGCACTTCATCTCCTAGGGTTAGGTTTTTGGATGTCTAGGGTTTTCGGAATTCCTTCTTATTGTAAAAAGGCCTTTAGAGCCTCATTGTAATAATGTTCTTGCGAATGCGAGTAGCCGTCACATCTCTTCTCAGAGATAAGCTGCCACCATTCTAGTGAGTCTTTTACTCTGTATTTTTACAATCTCTGTACATTTCTTTCATTAATAGAAATTGTATATTACTGTATCTCCATGTTTATGGTTTCATCTATGATATATTTTTGTTATATTATTGGATATACATGGTATCACTATTCATTTCTTTATTATATCTCTGCTCTCATTTAGTGCCAAAAACAATTCAGATCATTACAGGTGTAAAATGAAGAGATGTCTTTCTTCCAAGATCCTTTCCCAATATTTTCCACCAAAATTCTAGAATAACTTTACTAGTTCTTTCTCCCCTTTCCCATGGAAATGGCTTGGTTCTTATAGGGCTTTAGAGATAATTCTATATGGTTAATAGGATAAGATAATCAGGCTCATAATGTAAACCTTCTCGAGAATTAAATCCAAGAAATCAAAGGAAGGTCTCATCCATCGCAACCAAGTCCAAAAAAGGAGCTTCTAAGCTTGGCTACAAACTAAGCATACAACCAAAGAGACTTGGTCGTGAGTTGGCATTCCAGAAAGGGTGACCAACCCTTTTGGTCATAGGCTTGAGAAATGACAAACATGACCGAATGGAAATTAGGCTAGAAACACAGGGCGAAAATTATGAAAGTGGTTGAATTTGGTAGGTGACCTATAGGAGATGATGTATCAAGGGTTAGGGGGTTAATAACGTTATAAAAACAAGGTTCCATCAACAAGTTCAGAAGGCTAGAGAAAAGGAATGGAATGGCATGATAGACACATTAAACATAAAAACGTTTCGAGTAGGGGACTTAGTATTATTGTACAATAGTAAGTTTATGCATCATCCAAGAAAGTTTCAAATGCATTCATTAGGACCATCTGTGATTCAACATGCGACGAAGGAAGGTATTGTGCGGTTGGAAACACTGAATGGAGAATCCTTGGGAGGCATGGTGAATGGAAGTCAACTAAAACTCTATAGATATGGTCGATCGTCTGTGCATTAATTTGAGCTATACAGGAACACATGTATCATAGTAGTTTTTCTATAGTAGGGAGGTAAAATATAGAAAAACAAGAAGAAATACAAAGGTAGACATGAATAATTATGGGAAATAAATCAACAGTACCTGTGCAGAAAAATGGAGTATCACATAGATAACAAAAAAAACACATAGGAATTTAAGTGTGCACAAAATTCAAGAACAAAACATGATCGTTAAGGGCATTAAAGCAAATAAACAATAGTTAAAAAATAGTTCTGATGAAAAATCATGGAGATGCATAGTCATAAATATAAGGATTCATCGAGGATTGGGATAGACTGGTAGATTGAAGGAAGAATCCAATGACGGATTCTGCATTAATTCCACAGTAAATAAAGTATTGATTGCAAACTATGAGCATAATCGACACTTACATTGGGTGTGAAAGAAATTACACAACTATCAATGGGTTATAAAAGTGCATAAGGGCCCACCATGGAAAAGGTTATTTCCATTTGATAAGATTTGTAAGCATACATATCATAACAGAGCTAATCCAGAGTCAAACCAGAACTCACACAGAGAAATTAAAGAAATCAGTCAAAGAGAACAATGGCACCACTAAAATTTGTGGCACCTGTAGCCACAAAACACAAGAAAACAAACTGACCATCGGTTCCACCAATGTTCATGAAAACACCCAGATCTTTAGCCTCACATCCAAGATTTAACACAGACTACATACCACCAAGAAAGGACTTTGTGCCATAGGATATCGAACCTACAGACGGAAAGTACCCATTCGTCACATCAGGAATACTACTTGGTGTCATTGTCGAAGGGGACATGCTAGGAAATGTTGCTTCTTTGAAGTTTGTGGACCATGACATAACATGCATAGAAAGTTTCCTAAGCTAGCACAAGAGAAATAATTATGTGCCAAAAGTGTACTAGGTACATGTGCAATCATGTTGGAACCACAGAGTTGGGAAATACGACTAGAGAAATCAAGATTATTAAATCTGCTGGATATCCCACATTTTGGCAGAGGCCAGGAAGTAAATGCATACATTAAAATGTTATTGAGCTATGTCCATGGAGGAACTTTGTGGCTATATCCACCATTATCTATTGATACACAACTAATTTCATGGATAAAGGGATTTTCTAAAGTAGGAGAGGATGAAACAACATTATTCACAAACAAGGTGAGGAAGAAATCACTATTAGAAACTGTGAAGGATAGGTTAAACACCTTCAGAGGGAAGTGTTGATGGGTCCTAAATCCCTTTAAATCAACAACATGAACCAAACCCTCCATCGAGGCCCAATTATAATCTGCAACGTTTAATAGTGGAATGGTTCTCTAGATCTTGTGATTCGGTCAATTAATCGATGGGCTTTATGTTTTCCTATGAAGGCCTATCCTTCAATTCAAACGTTCTCTCTTTTTTTATTTTCTCTTAGTTGTGATAGGTATAAGGTGGAAAGCCAGTATAAACCAACTAGGAAACAAATGGGAACAAACTTTAACTATTGGAGAAGAGGTTTGGATTGGGGTAACCCTTACACCCTAGCATGCAGACAATGATCGTATACCACATGCCTAGTAATAATACATTTACCACATGAATATCCAATTACTGACTCAGATACAAATCATCATAAGAAAACATGTATGTGATAAACAATGGAAAGAAAAATAATTCACTCAACTCTAATCATCAATCACATAATAACACAATGATTCATTTTCATCATCAAAGAAAGAACTGTAAAACATTGCATCAGATAACTTATCAATAGATTTAATAACTCTTACTTGTTACTACATCCATTCATGAGACAAGATAGGAAATAGTTCTTCTCTACATCCAATCATACACACATTTGATGATAACTTAAACTTATCTCTAGTCTAGAAGGACTTCTCAATTAAAGGAAGCTCCAAAAAAATTCTTAACAAAACCAAAAATGAGAGTTTCTTGCAACAACCATCGACCTATGACTAATTGGTCGATGTTCTTATTCATAACATAAAATTAACTAAAAATAACATCTAAAGTGGAGATAAGTAAAACAGGATTTTCCACATGGTGTTCCCTCCTATGAGGTTTCTATGAGTCATCTCAAGATATCACTTTAAAAGGGTGATTCTTCTCGTACTCCGACCACTACATGAACAACTCCTCGCGGGTGTTGGTGTATGTAAATATATGTTGTTCCACTGAGGCCACATAAATATCTCTTATTTCTACCACATGTGCCTGATACTTGACTAGAATGGCACTTAACGGTTGCAGCATAGCCCGAGCTTTGATCGGGTGTTCCATAAACTGTTACACCTGACCCGACGTTGTGTTTGTCACCTTTGCTAGTTCTTCATCCCATGCTGAGTCTTTATCGATGTGCGATTTGACTATGTCACACAAGTCTTCAAAGTCATCGGGCATGCCAAACTCGAAGAGCCCGATATCCTTCATTTCCCTGTACTTTGCCTCTTTTCTTGAATTTCCCAATGAGGCTCCTGATATATTCTTGTCCAATACTTAGATATATCTTTCCTGCAATCAAAAAATGAAATCCTTTAGAGATTGCATATAGAGTAACACTGGGTAAAATACACATATAAAATGTAAGCATGAGAAATCCATACTGGTACATACCTTTAAAGCTCGCTAAACCTAGTTATTCGATACTTACGAGGGCTTGGAAGATTTTGAATTGCTCATCTCGCTCCTCTAGATGCTCAGAAACACCTTTGTGCACAGAATGATCTTGTTTACAATGGATCAAGAGGATTTAACGAAGAATAAATTACCGGTCATATCAACCAATTAATTCAGGTGATGAGTGAAATTCAAACAAATCTATAGCCAAATCTCTACAATTTAATTCATTGTGGGTTGATGATGGAGGCACAGAGGGTGATGTGTTCTTTTGGTAAATTCAAATGGTTCTTTTGATTCACGCATGAATTAGCAACTAATGCGAGATTTGGAATTAATTATTCCCTTAAATTTTCTGGATCGCAATGTATCTAGAGGAAAAATGTCTCATTGTGTCGCTTTCCTAGTGGGTGGATCAAGGGTCGGAAATGTGTTACGGGTGTTTTTGATGATGTTATTCTATGAAAACCTCTGACACTGATCGATTTCATTGTATGGTGCAGACATGGCGAAACTGGCTTAGGAGATGTGGCAATGAAGACCGGTGACTTAACTCGCGAGCATTAGTCGGAGTCAGGACTTTCTTCTAGTTGTGCGTTCTTAAACTAGGCCTAGGCTGGCCGATGCCAAAAAGGTAGTGGGGGTCAACGTTCAAGGATAAACCTATCACGTATTTTCCTTTTTGTTAGCATCCTCAAAACTCTTGATGCCGAAATGTTTCGAGAGTCAGTGATCGGAGAAAATTTTTGGCATGGTCTGAACGTTAGTCATGGTTTGGTATTCTCTGTTTCATTAAGCACGTTGGGTAGCGGCCATCGACGATATCATTTATTTATTTTTTAACATTTACTATTTTCGCCTTTCACCGATGCCGAATAGGATCGATTGTCAGTGATATCCTTGTGTCATTCTTGTCACAAAAAAAAACTTTATTTTGTTGATGCCCGTGAAGATCGATGTTCGGTGACTACGGTTTGTTCGAGTGATTTTCATTCATATTTTAATCCTTCCGATGCCGAATCTTTGAGCGCGTTGGGGGGAAGTGTTTCACTTGTTGATTCCTTATTTAAGTGTTAATTCTTTTTAATTCATGAGTTTTCATAGATTCAAGAAAACTTTGGAAGACTTAATGAGAGTCAAAAATGATAAGCAAAGGAAACATTTTCAAAATGAAGTCGAATTAGACAGTGAAAAAGATCAAGTGGTACCCAAAAAGGTAAAATTTTACATATGATTTTTAGGATGTGTTGAGTGCTCAAAAAATGGTGAGTTACTGGGTGAAAGAAGAATATTTGTTCCTCCTTCGGGCTCAACTGATGCAAAAATTGGTGGAGAACTTAATTGGTTTTAAATCAGAGCCCCTTTTACCCTTGCATTTGAAATTCTTTGGTTGATGCCTCCGGGTCTGCCTATGGGGTTTTCAATCTTTATTCCTCCTTCTTTTCCTATAACCCTGACTCATGCCCTCTTTTAACAAGAGTATATTAGAGGATTCATTGGGCCTAGGCCCTTTAGTTACCTTCATTCATTTTCTACGGTGTTGTTCCACTACCACCGAGCGTCCATAGACTTGACGGAGTCACCTCGACGTCACAGGCCTTGCTCCACTTCCAACGCGAATCCATAGCCCCGTTGGAGTTATCTACATACCCTCTCCTATTGTGCGCTCATTTGATATAGTTTAATTTTATTTCGGCAGAATGCCCTGAGCGAGAGGGAGCAATGGACCTCTTTTATTTGCAAAAGCATGAGGTGTTTAAGGTGAAACTCACTATTTCTGTCTCTGAGGTGTATGTAATCCTTTACATCTTTCCTTATTTCCCTTATGATATTACCAAACCACTAAGAAGACACTTCTGCATTTCCCCAAAGTTATTCATTTAAATAGGTTAGATAGAGAATCCTTTGAAACAACCGCAGGTTCTTCAATGTTTCGTGTGTTTGTATGTGAGCAACGAGTTAAGAAGAGAGTTCACTATGTCACATTATTTGAGGTCAACCATTGTATTTCTTCGAAAAAATCTTTCAAAATCTCACAATCATGATTTCAAAATACAACACAAAGTATAAATGAAAAAATACAAAACGACGCCTCATAAATAAACACCATTTTTTTTTTTTTTTTGATGAAAACTATTGTTTCAGGGCTTGGACATTCCTTGGGAGTGCCTCAGGTTCCCCCCTCCGTTTATGTAGTTGATATGTGCCTAACCCAATATTCTTATCCATTTGAAAGGTATGAGCCATAGATTTTGAAACTTAGAATGTTTGCCTTTAGGCTCATTTTCTCTGTCCCACTTCAAGACTAGGTCTCCTACTTCAAAATTCTTCTCTTTAGCCTTATGCTTGTAAAACCATCCTTTAACTGTCTACTTGTTGAGAATCTAAATTGACATCCCCATTACCATATTATACTCCTTATTTACACCTTTTTGACCTACCTAATCTTGGATAAATGAAAAAGAACACTATCTCCAACCACTTGTAAGGTCATGAGGTAAAGTATATTTGAATTCATGCATTTTGTGGTTTATTAAGCTAGGAGACTAAATATTTCATATGCTAATGTGGAAATTGCTATATGTAGCCTTTGACCTTTGGACAAGTCCAACAGTCCTATGTCATCCAAGCCATCCGATACTTATGCACCAATTTACACTGATCCGGTACCCGCAGATCACTCATTGTCTGAATCTAGTACCAAGAGCACCTCTTGTTCAGATCCTGTACCCATAGATCATTCACTGTCGTGATCCAGTACCAATGTCCGCAACCTATTTTAGTCTGGTACCTACCAATTGTGTGTTGTTTGCATCTGGTACTATCCACCATGTCTCACCTATCATGATCCGATACCAGTAGAAGAAACAGAGTATACCAAGTTTAGCTCCAGATCATACCTAAGATAATTGTTGAATGTTTAAAGTTCTAGTAAGACTATATTAAGCCAGTTTGGTTATTTCTTCATCTTCATACACTCCATGTCATGAGGATGAAGCTTAAAATATGTAACAGAGTGTGTAAATTTGACATTTGTTGATATGTTGAAGATTTCACCTCATTGTGTTTCACGACTGAGACTGTTTAAATAGTCATGGCAAGGGTGGTGGAAATATAGGGAGATAGCATACGAAAGCATGTTAGAACAACGTTGCATATTGTAGAACATATCTTGAGTTTGATTTTAACTGAATAATTTCATTTACTTCCATGTCTTGATTCTTAATGAATGGATGCAAATTGAATTTGGTAGTATAATCTAATTTCATGTTTTGAGATCTATGTAAGAGTAATGTGTTGATAAAAAACTAATTTACTGTAGACTCTAAATGTTGGCCTATTGAAGTGGCAAGGGCCCACCACCCAACAAAGTCCATCCTTCTTGTAGACTAGTGTTAGCATTTGATTTCAATAGTGTAATTGTTATACTAGATGTATCTTTGATTTTTCAATTTAGTTCATCATCTCTGACAGTTTCATATGTTAGTAGCATAGTTCAGTTTGGAATTTTGATTATATAATTGCTTAAGATATTTACTTACTTTTTTTTCATATGATCTGTTTCAGTTTTAATGAATTTGATTTCCTTTAGTGAACATAGATGTTGGAAACAATAGTCAAACATATTTGGAAAAGAACTAGTGAAGTACACAATACATCATTGTGAGCCACAACATATCCAATATACTGGCTACTGAACTACCCACGACATGCCTTGATGATTGATGTGTGATTTCATTTTCAGAGTGTGATTGCATAGTTATATTTTTGGGTCAAATAATAGAGTTGATTTGTCAAAGAATTCCATCTCATACTTACATATGCCACAATGGACTAGATAGATTGTAATATACCTAAGGTCGAACCCAATTGTAAATGTAAATGCAAATGTAGTTAAGCTGGTGAGTTGTTTTGATATCATTTTTGTAGGCACCTTTCATGGCATAGTGCGCACATGCATTGTGCAGTAAAATGATGAAGTGTGCACATTTAAGGATACCATGCACAACAAATTAAGTGTGTGCAATATTAAGGCCAAGGAGCCTTTGTGTTTATGCTATGTTTTATAGGCTGGTGAGCCAATGGTTATAAGCTATGATGCTTATGCTTTGACTAGGCCAGAGAGCCTAGATGTTAAAGGCTAGTGCGCCTATTTTTGTACATGACTCATAATTAATATAAATACATTGTTGCACGCAGACCCACCACTATAAAAGAGATGGGGGACTAAACTCCACTAGTTAGGGAAAGGGAGGGGCCTAAAAGTTAAGGAAAAGGGCTAATCTAGGGAGCTTAAGACAAAAATGAATATTATATTTATTTTTCTTAAAGTATAAAGTATGGGTAATTATTTTATCCTACGTTCTAAAGTTGAGGCCAAGTGGGAAAAAGTAGCTCCCAACATGACGAGTCTCAAGTTGGGGACATGCATACATATTGTTGGGATTTGGTTCATTCCCTACCATTTTGGCCATCATTCCATCCATCATCTAGCCATGATTCCATGACCATTTCACTCATGCCATCAATTATCCTTCATACATTCCTATCACTGTACCTGAACCAATATCATGAGCCATATCTATTTGTGTAGCTATTAGCTTGAGAGTTGGACTGAAGAAGAGGGTTGTCAGGCCTGTGGGATACTGAAGACGCCGATTGTTAGGCCCATGAGCCATTTCTCTCTAGATGAGAGAATTGTTGGGGAATTGATTTCCTAAAGGTGCTAAACTACAACTATAGGGCTCTGAGACTTCTTGTCCGGCCTGTTGCTGAAGCCTTGGAAGGGAAGTAGGGCAGCCGAGGGAATTTTGAGTAGAGAAGAGGCACACTTCCTGGGGTGGGACATGCATGTGGGGAATGAGGGATTGTAGGTTGTCAATTGAGTGAGCACCTAAGACATAGTCTTTCCTGTTGTCTATGAGCCTTTAGCTTGGTTAGGAATCCCTCTACTCGGGTGGAGTTTAGTCCCAGCTCGGGGGTGACTCACTATTGAGAGTGATGAACAATGTGGTATAAGGCTGAGAGTTTTGTGGATGGTATGCACGCAGTTGGTGATATTATTACAAAGATAAGTGTCAATTGTGTGATAAACTTACATGTTGCATTGTTATTTACATGCTTATTTTTATGGGTTTCTCCTATGCATGATTATAATTGTCTGTATGTTTATGGGTATTTCCCGTATATGCTACATGTATGTGTTTACTGTTATTTCAGTACAAATTTGTGCATTTACGTAAAGTATTTGCCTGTTACATTATATATATATGTTTCCGCAAGAGCTCTGTGTGTATATAATTTAATTGCATGCAGTTTAAAAAATTTATGTGGCATAACTCAGTATGATACTAGGTATGTTACAGTATGTTCCACAGAGAGAGAAAAATAAGAGTTCTCTGGCGTAGCATAGTCCGGCATGGATGGTTGAGGATGTTACATAGCCTCTTTGTGAAAGACAACCAAAGTGTGTTTTGGTTTGATAGTTTGATTTATTTCTAGCATGCATGATCTAGATTAGTTCTATACTCATGAAATTAGAATTGCCTCTCTTACTGGTGTCCTGTAACTCTATTGATTACAAATCCTGGAATGATAATTAATGTGTGCATTATACTAATCATATAAGCAACAAAACATTTTGGTATCATTCTTAGGGAGTTGCAAATGGTAGGAAGTGATTTTAGCTTAGATTGTTTGCATAGTTTTTGAATGATTTTGAGGGCTACTTGAGGGAGGAAGATAAATTTTTTAAGACATGATTGAAGAGCTACGCGGCCACTATAGTGGGGTTCTACGAAGCCAGGTTTCCTTCTTACCTTCCATTAGGATTTTATTTGAGTAGGAATCAAATTTTTATTTTATGCATAGATATAGAGATAATAAGGGTAGATTTTGTTGTTGGGTATTTTACCCTACGGACTAGTAAGCTAGGGTTCTAAGCCTACATGCAGATCATGACCCTTCAGATTTAATCTTTATCCTTCTACCCAAAATCTCAACCCCT
>JZKD02S1655224.1:1277494-1339262 GCA_000966675.3 Picea glauca
GCTTGTTTTTAAGTGAATTTTGAGGAATTACTCAGCATGGCTTTGGCTATGAAGAGGCATGAGTTGGCCTGATGCCAGGTAAACCTGTATGGTGCATTTTAGGGTTATAACAGATTTGTAAGTTCTAAAGATTCAAAAACAAACTACCATACTAATTCAACTGACATTGGTGCAGGAAGAATTCCACCGGGAGGAAGTTCAAGGGAAGCCAGTGAGGCTCCAGAAGAAGGACCTAGAACTAAAGAATCAATATTGGGGCACATAGAACATGAATCTGTTGAAGAAACTGAGCATTTATAAGACACACAAGATCCACTTTCTGAACCATCTACTAGTAAAGGAAGGATACCTAGTGAAATGGCAGAAGAAGAAGGAAATGAAAATGTCACCACTGAGACTAAGACCTTCAAGTTTCCAATCTTGGATATTTCCATAAACATCAGCATGAAGAACATCCCGCTGTCATCGTTACCCACTTTCATAGGTATGTCAACTCAATGTCCAGATTTACTTTTATTCGAGTTTGACATATTATGTAGAAGTTATAACTATTCAGACGATGCCCAAAAACTTAAGATATTTCCATCCACATTAAAGGAATCAGCCTTGAAATGGTTCATGACCTTAGGATAAAATACAATTCTCTCTTGGGATCAGATGAAAGACACATTTTTACGGAACTATCAAGACTATTGTAAGGACAATGCTAAAAATGACATTTTTAAAATGCAGCAAACCGAAGATAAAAGCCCTGAAGACTACTTATAAAGGTTCTTATACAACTATCATAAATTAAAATTATTCACCACATACCCAACTATAGTAAGAACAATATTTTTTAAAGGTCTTAGAGATGTATGCATAGAAGTTTTAATTTTTCTAAGTTTGGGAGATGTGCACCAAAATCCCTTTGCATAAATTGCAGATTACTATAGGAGATACTCAATAGGAAAAGCTAAAACATGAAAGGACCAAGAGATCCTTTTAGCAGAAATTTAAGACAAAATTCAGGGACTGTCACCAGAATTGAGTTAGGAAACTTATTAGAAAAATTTAAAACATAAATCTTGAGTACAATCAGTAACTAGTTAGATACCCTAAAACTGAAAAAAGAAGCAAGAAGAATATGTTGTTTTTGAAATTTTTTTTCTGAAATGTAGAAAGAGGCACCCTGAGAAAGAATGCCCATTAAATGTCATAGAGGTCTGTGGCATGTGTACACAAGAGCACCCCACATCTGAATGTCCAACTTTTCTTGAGCTGCAAGCCATTTATAGGGGAGGAGGAGTCTCATAAGAACAACCGTACCCTTTCTAGGAGGCCTTGGAGAGAACAAAACCCAAATGCATTTTATGAACCTAATACACAATATCAACAAAAAAAAATGGGTTCCTGCTCCAATTCCCTATCCGCAATGGACACCTTAGCAAGCTCAAACTCAACCTTGGCAACAAGGTTGGAGGGGGACCTGTGTATGGGAGTCCCTCTTACCTGTCATATCCACAGTATCCTGCAAACATTTCCCAATTACTACCTGCATTTAACCCACCTCAGATACAAGATTTAACTCCACCTCCTGTACAACAACAATTCATAGTACCATTGAACCCTAACCAACAACAACAAGTACCTATAAATTCCAATCAACAACCACAAATACAAGCTTCCCATAACCCTCCTAGACCAACAACAATTACTTCCCAGGCAATTCCTAATCCCAATAATCGACCCACCCACCCTGTACAGAATGCAGAAGCCAAAACCTTTCCCACCTATGAAATTTAACTAAGATCCGGGAAAGTTGTAAATCAATCAAATTCTGGAGTAATAATTCAATAAGAAAATGATAATCCTTCTGAACAAGAAAATACTCAAACCACCCCTATAGAAGGAGAGACTTCCCCTCATATTCCACCCACTTCTCGGTCTGTAGGAGTACCTCAACAAGTTAATCTTCCACCCTACGCTGAAAGACTATTAGGGAAGAAACCTGAGCCACCCTTGCACAAAGATATAGAGGATGAGTTACGAAATGTATGTGTAAAAATACCTCTGCTGCAAGCCATTAGGGATATCCCCATATATGCCAAAATAATAAGGGATCTTTTCCTTAAGAAACTAGGATGGAAGAAGAAGGAACCTCCCCTTGTTCAAGTGGTAGGACAATTATCTAAAATTATTTCTGAAATGCCATATAAATATAATGACCCTAGGAACCCAGTAGTCACTGTTGAAATTAATGGCATTTCCTTACCGAACACACTCATTGATTTGGGTGCAACAATTAATGCAATGCATTTTAACACTATGCAAAAGATCCAAGTAAACCAGTTAAGGCCAACCCAAACCATGATACAGTTGGCAGATAATTCAGTCATTAGCCCTGTAGGAAGTTTAGATGATGTCACAATCACACTAGCTTCTTGTGAGTATCCAGTAGACTTTCTAGTCATCTATTCTAAATCATCCTCCAAACCAGGATACCCTGTGGCTCTTGGCCACCCTTCGATGGCCATAGAAGATGCCTTTATCAATTGTCGGTTTGACGAGATGATTGTATCTAATGGCACACATATCCAAAAGCTTGTCCTCTTCCCTCTTTCTCAATCAACACAAGAAATACCTATTTGGATAGAAAACCCTTATGGAGAGGAAGATTTCATTAGACCCCTACTAACACTAAAAAAATAAAAGGAATGCAAGAACAATCATATGAACAAGTCTTAAGTTTATTTTTTGTTGATACAAACTGCATTGAATATCCTAGGTCTTTTGCATAATTGTCACATATTTTCAGTTCTGAATTTCAACAAACTTGGCATCCTAATATCACCCAATTATATAATTTATCACCAGCTTCTTTAGAGAAGGAAGAAATTATTGAACTTGTTGATATTAGTCCGGGAAAATATTTATATATCAACTCCAGTTTGGAACCAAAACAAAAGACACAAGTAATTGAAATGATCCAAAGACAATTTGATGCCTTTGCATGGGATTATGCAGACATGAAAGACATTCACCATGACACATGCACACATCATATCTACACTAATGACCAAATCAGGCGAGTTAGGTAGCCTCAGAGAAGGATGAATCCAACCCTCAAAGATATTGTAAAGGAAGAATTGCAAAAACTCCTTCGAGCCAATCTCATATACCCCATTTTAGATAGTCAATGGGTGTCTCCACTTGTCATAGTTCCCAAGAAAAACAGTAAGTGGAGAATATGTGTAGAATTTAGGGAGTTGAACAAGGCCACCCATAGGTATTATTTTCCCTTACCATTTATTGATCAGGTGTTGGATACCTTGTCTAGAAAGAAGTATTTCTCATTCCTAGATGATTTTAGTTGTTATAAACAAATACAAATAGCACCTGAAAATCAAGAAAAAACCACTTTCACCTTCCCATGGGGAATCTATTCTTATAGGGTTCTTCCTTTTGGACTTTTCAATGCCCTAGCCACTTTCCAAAGGGTTTTGCTAGCCATTTTCTCTGACTTGACCAATGATTGCGTATAAATCTACATGGATGACTTTAAAGTCCACGGAGATGGCGTCCATGAAGCTTTGTCCAGTCTAGAAAAAATCTTAATTAGGTGTAGGGAAACTAATCTTTCCCTAAGAAATGAAAAGTCAAAGATGATTCTTACTAAAGGCATTTTTTTGGGACATCACATTTCTAGTTCTAGAATTAGAGCCGATCCTGCAAAGATTCATATTATCACACAAATCATAATACCTTCCTCACAAAAAGAATTTCACATCTTTTTAGGGCATGCTGGCTACTATAGAAGATTCATTCTGAATTTTACAATCTTAGCTACCCCTTTATTCAAGTTATTATCCAAATAAATTTAATTTAATTGGAATGATGAATGCCAAGTATCTTTTGATATTCTGAAAAAGAAATTGTCAAGTACCCCTGTGTTAAGAGGACCAAATTGGTCCCTTCCTTTTCATATCTATACTGATGCCTCAGACACAACCCTGGGGGAAGTTATTGGACAAAGGGAAATTAAAATGCCTTATGCTATTTACTTTGTTAGTAAAAACCTTTCCCCAGCTGAAGTTAATTATACGGTCACATAAAACAAATTGTTATTTGTATTCCATGCTATCAATAAATTTAGACACTATATTATAGGATATCAAGATTTTGTACACACTGATCATTCATCCATAAAATTATTAAAGAAGAAACCTGTAACAAACCCTAGAGTTACAAGATGGATTTTATTATTACAATATTTTAACATCAATATTATTGATAGACCTGATAAGGATAATCTTGTGGCTGATTTCTTATCTAGAATGATTCATCTAGGAGATAATGCACCAATAGATGATAAATTTCCTAATGAAAATTTGTTTGTTATTTCTACATTTACTCCTTGGTATCCAGATGTAGCTAACTATCTTGTGACAGGGAAGATGCCTCAGAAATTGTCTCCTATAGAAAAAACAGAAAGTAATTCAGCTACGTGCAAACTACATGTGGCATGATGATTGTTTTTATAAAACAGGACCATATTTGGTAATTAGAATATATGTAAGGGAAGATGAGATCCATGATATTTTGCAATATTTCCATGATGTTCCTTGTGGAGGCCATTTTTCTGACAAGAGGACCACCTATAAAGTTTTGCAATCTGGCTATTATTGGCCTAATATTTTCAAGGATTCCAGAACTTATGAATCCAATTGTGATGAATGCCAATGAATGGGTAATCCTACTGCACAAGACCAAATGCCACTTCAAGCCCAGGTAGTCATTGAACCTTTTGAAAAATGGGCATTAGATTTTGTAGGGCCCATTAATCCTGCATCTAAAAATAAAAATTATATACTTATATGTAATGACTATGTGACTAAGTGGGTTGAAGAAAAATATTTACCGTCTGCAAGTGAACAATCAGTGGTATATTTCCTTTTTAATGACATTTTTACTAGATTTGGTGTACCTCGAGAAATTGTGACTCATCAGGGGAGTCAATTGACCTCTAATCTAGTCAAATATTTCACAGAAAAATACCAAATCAAGCACAGGAAATATACACCTTATCATCCACAGGCGAATGGGCATGTAGAATCTACCAACAAAGTCATTGAATCCATTCTTATTAAAATAGTACAACTACACCACAAATATTGGGCTGATAGATTACTAGAAGCCTTATGGGCTTATAGAATCACCTGGAGGAATACAACATGGCATACACCTTATGAGTTGGTGTACGGGAATCAGGTGCTTATCCCCATAGAATTCCATATCAAAACCTTTAGGACTGTTGTACAAGTTGGCATGAACTTAGATGAAGCCCAACAACAAAGGATCTTGCAACTTAATGAGATGGATCAAATTAGGTAGGAAGCACTTCAAAGAGCCACCCTTATTCAAGAGCAGAGGACAAAATGACATGACAAGTATGTCAAAAAGAAAAAATTTCAACTGGGAGATTGGGACTTGTTGTATGACAACAGGTTCAATAACTTCAAATTTAAGTTAACTACTCGTTGGTTGGGACCTTATGAGATTGAAATTTTCTATGATAATGGTTCAATCAGGATAAAGACAATTGATGAACACCAGACACCCCTACTCGTGCATGGTTATCGATTGAGAATTTATAACAAACCCTTGCCAAAAGAGGAATTTCTGACACGTGTGATACATAACTCAGATATGCAGGTGATCAGTAAGGAAGGATATCTTCCTACTGATCCACAATGATTGATTGATTTATTTTTAAAACTTTGTGTACATAAGTGTGTGGGTTGTGTTTTGTTAATAAGATGAAGGTAACAATGAATTTTTACCTCCTTTTTTTTACTTTCACATTTTATTTTTGTTAGTAGATTTATGTAAGATATTTGACCTTTCACGAACTAGCTAAAACATCAGTTTTTAAGCATCAACAATACTTTGTTCTGGTCTGGTACCAACACTGTTGATTCGATACCAAAAATTCTATTATGGTCTGGTACCGACAGTCTTGTATTGGTCCGGTACTAGAAGACTGTCCTTATCCAATACTATCAAGACATACCATCTAATTGACAAAGAATGATATGCCTATTTCAAATATCTAATGTCAATTAACATGAAGTATGAAGCCTTGCAGTAACCACTTAAGATGGAACCAAGGAGCTGACTGCAACATCAAATGGCATCTTTCATGAAGCAATAAATTCTTTTGGTTTTGTTGCTTGACAGGGAAGTATTTTAATTTCTTTTGGTTCTATTGCTTGACATGGAAGTATTTTAATTTCTTTTGGTTTTGTTTCTTAACAAGTATTTTAATTTATTTTGGTTTTGTTTCTTAACAACGAATATATAATTTCTTTTGCCTATGTTGTTTAAAGAACCATGCTTAATCTAATTTATATTTTAGAGGTTTTCTTCATCAAAAGGTCCATTACAAACAACATCTATATTTTAGCATGATTAAAGGGATTAAATTTTTTATCCTACAAGTAACTATTTCACCCTAACTAGAATTCAACAGTAATCATTGGATTATCTTTACTAAAGAGTATAATATGAGTATATGAACACTCTCTATCGTGGGCACACTAGGAAATTTTTATGGGAAAGGATGCATCAGTACCCTAAGGTAACTTTAGGTCACTCTCTTATGGACAAACTCGGACAGATCATACATATGGAATATTCTAAAGAAAGAACATACATAAATGAGTTTATTTTTCCTTGAAACAAACCTTTAAAAGACATTCAAATAAGAGAGTATATGTTCTAAATCAATACCATCCCAGCCTGTAAAAAGGTTTTTAGACGAGCCTCCCCCTGTCACTTGTGCAAAATCATTCTTTAACAAAAGCTAAAATATGTGACTATGGAAAAGAATCCTTTGACAGAAAAAGGGTTTAAGAGACTAACTCGCCAAGATGCTGAACATGCCTAGTGGTAGCGGGTACCGGTCTATGGTATGACTAGGAAAACCCATCAGGGTACTGAACAAGCTTGTTAGAAATGGGGAATTCTTCCTAGGGAAGGTATTTATCTCACTAAATATGATAACTACCCCACCAGAGTACTGAATAGGCTTGCTGACTGTGGGTTCTGGTTTGATAAATGTCTCATTTATACTTGTTTGATTGAAAAATTCACTTTTGTCATTTAAAAATATGAATACTACAAGAAAATGTCATTGTTATCATTTATAATATATAAATTCCATATTAACAAACAAAATGAATACTACAAGAAAATGTCCATTTGAGAATTACCCTAAGTCAACTTTATCGGTCTGACATCTAAATCCTACATTACCTAAGAAGAAAACTTCTTAAGAGTGGGACCCTGACTAGGGAGTCTAATCTACTTATACTGTGAAATTTATCCATAACATCTAATGATAGTAAATATATGAAGCCAATTAGGTTGGATCTGTTCTTATGGAAAAATACAAAACCCCCCTATTTTCATTGTTGAATGTTGTGCTTGTCAATAAATCACCAGAGGAAAGGAAATTTCATTTTAAGGCATGAGATCATTGTTACAAGGGAAAAACTCTCTATGGCCAAGGTTAAACCACAACAGACAGGTATGATTGCAGAAATCAACTCAATTCCAACATGTGCTATATAAACTAATGTGCAATACGAGGAAGAAGCCTACCTCGATCCAATCGTTTGATGTCGTTCCACTGTTGAGCACTTTGACCCAAATATTTACACCTATAAGAATTTCTCAACAAACAAGCGATGCAAGTATATAGTGAAAATATATAAAATGAGTTATCACATCAGATAGCACAATCCATTAATAAACATTACAAACATGTCCATGGATAATAATCATATATTTGCAAGATATTGATTGGACGGGAAAGGAGTATTTCTATTAATAATTGATCAACAGAAGTATCAACATTACAGACTTCTGTTTCAGCACGGTTTGAAACCAAGAAACCAAGTTCCTTCCAACTGGGTCTCCACCACTTCAATCCTCCACCAAAGGCAAGCTCATAGCAAAGAGAGAATGAGATCCTCTTGACAAGAAGGGAACAACTTGGGGGCTGAACACTCTGTTCAGACTTGAGGGACAAAGGGATGCAGACTCAATATGAAGTAATTTCTCCAGAGTAAATTTGCTCTCAAAGTTGAATTCTTTCTCTCTCCTTTTCCATAGCTCAAAATTGTGCTTTTATAGCCTCCAGAATGCAACTGAAAGGCCGTGTCAGAATTTTTCCAGTATATGGAAGGCCAAAGATCAAAGATATTCTGTCGTGACATGGAAACCTGACCTTATTTTGTATTTTTTTGCACAAATCCCGATATACACGAGTTGTAGTGGAGCATCAAGCATACACGCATCTTGCAAAGAAGTTAGGGAGTGTATATGTGGAAAAATATAAATTTTTGGCTCTAGATTTATCAAAAAGGGGTTGATAAGTCTGCATAGGGAAATGGAAAAAGGCCCTCTGTGCAAGATAGCAAGGGTGAGGAAAATATTTCTATAACAGATGCCCCCTAATGTGTGAGATTAGAGGAGTATCTGCGATGGCCGAAATACATTATAAATAACCCAGAAGTGGAGTGGTAGAATACCAGCTGGACGAACTCAATTGCTCATTACATTATGTACCGACTTTGCATACATGGTTGCCAAAAATGCAATGCAGATTCATGTGGAAAATATACCAACAAGTTTTCATGGCCATGAGTAGGAAAATATAAATGTGGTTACATGCCAATAACTATCATAGTCATGAACAAGGCCCAATGAAACTAGTCTCAAAATCAATCTCAATATATCTATATACCATGGAATACAATCTAATCTCCCGTGATCGTTGAAGTCAAATAGGTACTGGTCCAATGAAATGGAAGCAATGGCTCAGGAAAGATGTGGCTACAAAGTGATGTCTTAGAGTCTTCAATACAATCTGCCAATGGTGCAAGTCTACATCATGTGAATAAATGAGTTGAGGTCTGTAATGTCCCCAAGGCTGAGTCCTGTTGTAAATCATACTTGTGAAATGAATTGTAAATATGTTTTATAGGTTGTTGAGCCAAGTATATATAAGTTGGTGGGATTATGTGATTTTTAGGCTAGAGAGCCTAAGGGTTGTAGGCCAAGGGCCTGATTTTGTACCTGTATGTATGGAACACATTAATAAAATATAAACACCGTCGCATGCAGGTTGACACGATGAATGAGTGATGGGGGACTAAGCTTCCACATAATGGGTAAGGGATTAGGGGATGGAAGGTGGGATGGGGGGCTAAGTGTTGAGCCTAGGGGCTTAAGCCTTGGGAATAATAATTTAATATTATTCCAAAAGACATGTGAATAATATGTCTTATCCTAAGTTCTTTTGGAAGGACAAGCAACTTCCAAATGGAAGGAACACATGCTGAAGGAACGCATGCAGTTGCATGGCTGACAAATGTCAACCCTAGCCCATGTAAATAAATGGCTGAGATGATATGTGATGGGGGTTCTCCTCCATTATACTCGACTACCTGAGTGTGAGCCCATCCAACCTTTGCAAGAGACCTCATGCAATTATGAAACCACGGGAAAAGTCTGTGTTGATTTCGGGGATAGCCTGTGTTGATTTCTGGAAAGCTGAGACATCCTCTGTCTGAACGAATCGAGCTTGTGTTTGGAATATTTGTCCCCAAGCCATAACCATGAGACCATCTTGTCATTGTTGAGCCTATTGGAAAGGCCGTGTCTATTTTCCCCATTGGTTGTTGTGGCCACGTAGTGCTAGACTATGTGTGGCTTGTTGGCCAGTTTGTACAACACTCTCTTCAGGTGAGAGAGGTGATTGAAGTTGGAAGAATAGGGTGCTTTTCCTGTGAGCTATTCTCTCCAGATGAGAGAGTGAGAAGAGGAAGGAGAGAACTCTTGGAAGGAACCCTGTAGCTGCCACAGATCTCATAGACTTCTGGTCCGGTCTATTGCTGAAACCCAAGGCAAGGGAGTTTAGCAGCCGAAGGACTGTCTAGGTGATAGAGAAGGTGTATACTCTTGGGGTGGAATAGGCATGTGGGGAAGGAGAGTCTGTGGGCGGTAAGTATGAGTGGTTCCTGGGAGAGAATTCCTTCCTTGTGAATGTGTATTTTCCCTATAACCTCAGCCTAGCCTAGGATTCCTTACCTTGGGATGGAGCTTAGTCCCAGCTCGAGGGTGACCCATTGCTGAGCTGATGAGAAGTGTGGTCCAAGGATGGGATGTTCATGGAAGGCCTACACCTGGTTGGTGGAACTACTATTGTTTCCAAGATAATTACCAAATGATGTTTTAATTTATGTTTCTGCATGTATGTGTATTTATAATTATCAGGTATTCTACTGTGCATATGAATTAATGCTAATGCCATGTTTAAAATTATGATAGTAGTAATTTTTAGACTTACTCTGAGATATAAATGTGTTTCATTACTTAAATTCATGTGGATTATATAATGCCTGTAGGAGTTATGTACAAAGTGGTGTTACAACTTGGTATTAAACTGAGTAAGCCTTGGCACCGAAAAGTGGTGTTACAGTTTGGTATCAGAGCCCAAGGTTTCGACACTGAGCCTAGATGGGCTAGTTGAGTGGTATTTGGACCGAGGGTGTGAGGAGAAATTGTGTCTGGAGGACCAATTCTAGACCCTGGAATGATCCGGAGTGTCAAGGAGTTACTTGACCATGCCTAAAAGTGCAGGAGGTATAACAGTGTTGTGAAACCGCAGGCGGTGTGGTCTATGGCCACAGGGAGAGAGGACTCCACACCAGAAGTGCTGGAGAATTAGGATCTGTTCGGGAGGGAAGGAGAACCCTCATGACCATCGGATCTGGAAAGTGTGCATAGGATTTAAAAACCCTTTGGATTTGCACAAGAGCGTGGGAATTGTGATGCGCAAACTCCCGAAAACCCGAGAAGATATATGCTGTAGATCTAGGAGGAAATCTCGAGCGTTAGATCTGGCAGAGTCATGCTCGATTTAGTCACGAAAACCTTTCAGATTTCTCAAAGTCGGGAGATGGAAAGTGAGAGAGGGGAACACCTCCGAAACCCAAAACCCAAAATCCTGAAACGATCTACACCATAGATCATAGGAAGGGAATTGACGGTCGGATGAAGTTGACGAGTAAACAGTAATTTTGGGATTTTGGAAAACAGAAGTTCAAGATATGGGATGAACGAACTCCCAATGCCCGAAATGCCAAAAATATATGCACTATATATCTCAGAGGGTACCTAACCATTGGATTTTTTCTTGGAAAGGATGTGGGTGCATGGATGTGTACCACATGCCAGAGAATTGAAAAGACAAGCGAGAGCGGTGGGACCCGAAGATGTCACTGATGGAGACGTAGATCCTTTGGAACGTGCCATGAGCCAATGGGGTTAAGGGTGACAGTTGTTGTATGGGCTCGGAGAATAAATTAAATCAGAATTTCAGATTTTAGGGATTGTAGTGACAAAGAGTTAGGAATCACTGCATAGTGAACTCCCGGGTACCGAAAACATGAAGTCCCGAAGTCCTGAAGACATCGGAGACTGAAGAACCATAACAGGTTTTAAGGATGACAACTGTGCTGTGGGACCAGAGAGAAAGGAAACCAAAATTTCAAATTTCGGGGATTGTAGCTACAAGAAGTTAGGAGTCACTGCATAGTGAACTCCTAGGTACCAAAAACCCGAAGTCTCAAAGTCCCAAAATTTGCAGAGTCGAACAAAGCTTAGAAAACTTTGTGAAGTCAAAACATCTTTCTTGTTCACATTGGATTATGACTGTTGTAAGTTTTATTGAAGGTTTAAGGGCTTGACAAACTTCAAATTGATTGCACATTGTGTGTGCAGAGTTCAACGAGTGTCAGGACAACCAAGAATAGTCTCTGAGTAAGGAAATGGAAGAGGTGCAGAGTGCCTCCATTTCAGAGGATGAAAGAGAAGGAAAGAATGTCAACTTGGGAGTCGAAGGAACAAACTCTAATGGGCATGAAAAAGAGATAGATAAAGAAGGATGTATGATGGAACTCATTGAAAAATTGCAGAAATATGCCCAGGCTCGCCGAGTTGATAGCCGAAAACTCATGAAAATCAGGGATCGACAGGGTGAATTCAACTTAAAAATGTTGAAGAGCCTGGAAAGAATAGAAAAGAAATTGGAAAAAGAGAGTGACACGAGCAGATCAAGAAGTGTCAAAACTCCTGAGAGGAGAAGAAGATCGAGGAGTGGTAGGAAACATTACCATCTCTCCCCGAAGCATTCTTGCAAGGAAACACATAGTAGTTCAAGCCCATCCCCTACCAGAAAACACCGAAAATATGGAAAGGATGAATTGAAAGGGGAGATGAACAAGATCAAGCCTCCAACATTTGATGGGGAACATAAGAAGGAGGAAGATGCTGAGACATGGTTGCTTGGCATGAAGAAATATTTCCAACTGGAGAACTACTCTGTTCATGCAGAAGAAAGAATTGCGATGTACCAGCTAAAAGGAAAAGCATCCATGTGGCAGGATCAGTTTGTGCAAGTGCAGCACATCAGAGAGAAATATATCACTTGGAAGGATTTTAAGAGGTATTTTGAGAAGAAATACCTGACCAAAAGATATTATGACAGAAAGATGAAGGAGTTCTTTGAACTTAAACTAGGCAGCATGACCATTGATGAGTACGAACAAAGTTTCTTGGAACTAATGAAGTATGTTCCATTCATCAAAGATGAGACTGTCAAGATTCATAGGTATCTGAGTGAACTTCCACCTTCCATCGGTGATAAGATTTATTATGATGATCCTAAGACTATGGAAGAAACAATAAGAAGGTAAAAATTCTTGTACGAAAAACAAAGAGAAAGGCCTATCATTCGGAAGGCTTGGAATGACCAGAAGAGGTTTAAGAAGGAACAGAGGCAGAAGGGAAACAAGCCTCCCTTTTTTAGGAATAGTCCTTGGGGACAGTCATCTTTTAGAGAGCCCAGGAAAGTTGAAGGGAGTGAGAAAATTCCAAGACCACCACCTATGGAGTGTTGGGGATGTACAGGAAACCATAGGTACAGAGACTGCCCCCATAGAAGAGATAAAGCGAGAACTGTCCATAATATTCAGTAAGCTGAAACAGTGGAGGATATGGGCAACATAATGCCAAGGATCTACGCAGCCTTGGACAACAAGCAAGCAAAATTTCAATCGCACATGATTGAAGTGGAGGGTATGATTAACAACCGACCGCTCATTATTTTAATTGATTCAGGGGCTAGCCATAGTTATGTAGATCCTAGGGTGGTGGAAAGTTTGTATTTATCAAGAAGAAAACATGAAAGGTCTTGGCTAGTACAGTTTGCTACAGGAACCAAGAGGAAGGTCACTGAATTGGTTAAATCTTGTTTGATAGACATGAATGGATTGAGCATGAAGGCTGAATTGAATGTTCTTCCTTTTGTTATCAGACTAATCAGTAGGTGCAGACACTAACTGATCTCCCTAGATCCACCTAGATCTAGAACAAAATAGGACAGGACATGACTCTTTCTCTAAGTTTTGACCATTGAATTAACTAGGAGGAAGAAACAAGTAACATACCTTTATATCACTTCCTAGGGTCTTTGTTGCTCCCTCTCCACTCTGGTGCTCTCATGAAGTGAAGAGAAATACAATCCAAACCAACCAAAGTGAAGATAGAAAAATATATTGAACAATCAACCTATGTGTATGATCAAGGAATTACACAATAAAGTTGAAATAGCTTTATGGGAAAGGGACATGCCACTGTATCATATTAATGAAAAGTAAAGGTTACAACCTAAGACTTGATGTCACAAACTTCCTTTCGATGCCCCTTGGCTCTGACACACACACTTGCTCAATCCTTGCATGAAGAAGTTCAAATCCTCTTGATAGACTTGCTAGAGTCTCCAGACTATTGTTCAATGCTGACTCCTTCACACAATTCTTTCACCAATTCTCCAATGAATCTTGCTTAACCTTTTCCATGAGAATTCTCTCAATATATAGGAGATAATGAATTAGTTACTTGGATAAGAATGATCCCAAAATATCAGGGAATCCAGTACTAGGATAACCATTCCAATGCCAACCCATCCTTCTAGAAGATTCCCTTCTAGAAACATCGAGAATTCATCTTTTTCCATGCTTTAGGAAGTGTTCGCACCCTAGCAGTTCAACACAGTGCGAGAAGTTCTCACCCTGGCTTAAAGAAGCCTGTGAGAATCAGGCATTCTCGCACCCAAATATACTAGCAGCCTGCGAACAGTCTTCAAAAATGAGTTTTCTGGAAGAAATGAAAGTAAATTTTTCTTAGGAGAAAGTTCTTATGAAGAGCCTGAGTACACCATCATTAATACATCATCATGAGGACCAAAATCATGGGTAACACCTTTAGGCTCTTATGACTGCTTAACTGGGATGGACTAGTTGGACCAACACCATGCCCTCCTGGACTATCATAACAAGAGGTTTACATGCCTGGATGAGGAGGGAAATCGGAAAACAGTCCAAGGAATTCCCAGAGCTGTGGCTGTTAGAGAAATCTCAGCCATGTAGCTTAAGAAGTGCTACAGGAAGGGTTGTCAATTATTTGCAGCTCGTGTGGAAGAAGCATCCAGAGATGAAGTCTCAAAGATTGGAGACCATGAGGTACTCACAGAGTTCAAAGACGTATTTAAGGAGGTACTTGGACTACCTCCGAAGAGGGACATCAATTTTTCTATAAATTTGATACCTGGAGCAACTCCAGTTTCGAAGGCTCCTTATAGAATGAGTATTTCAGAGCTAAAAGAGTTGCAATTGCAACTTGAAGTGATTTTGAAGAAGGGGTACATTCGCCCAAGAATGTCACCTTGGGGTTCCCCAGTCCTATTCGTGAAGAAGAAAGATGGGAATGTTGAGGTTGTGCATTGATTTCCGGTAGTTGAATAAGGTAATTGTCAAGAACAAGTATCCTCTGCCAAGGATTGATGATCTTTTCGATCAGTTGAAGGGTGCGAGAATATTTTCGAAGATAGATCTCAGATCGGGATATCACCAGGTAAGAATAAAGGATGTGGACATCAACAAGACCACCTTTAGAATAAGTTATGGTCATTATGAATTCACAGTGGTGCCGTTTGGACTGACAAACACACTTGTTGTTTTTATGTGCTTGATGAATGGTGTATTCAGGAACTATTTAGACAAGTTTGTCATAGTCTTCTTGGATGACATCTTGGTGTATTCCAAGTTAGAGGAAGAGCATGAACAACACCTAAGTATGGTGTTGCAAGTGTTGAGAGAACACCAGTTGTATGCCAAGATAAGAAAATTCTCATTTTATCAAAGGCAGATCCATTACTTGGGACACATTATTTCAGAAGAGGGGATTGTTGTGGATCCTGAAAAGGTTGAGGCCATCCGAGAATGGTCAGCGCCAAGGAATGTGATAGAAGTTAGATCCTTTATGGATCTGGTAGGCTATTATAGAAGGTTTATCGTAGGGTTCTCAAATTTAGCTCACCCTATTACTTCCTTGCAAAGGAAGGAGAAAAAGTTTCAGTGGACTGAATAGTGTGAGAATAGTTTCCAGCGATTGAAGTAGTAGTTACCTAGCACTCCAATCTTGAGGGTTGCAGATCCAAATATGGATTTCTTGGTGTGAACAGATGAGTGTAAGGAGGGGTTGGGAGGATTTCTCAACCAAGAGGGATTTGTAATCTGTTATGAATCCCGAAAGCTGAAAGAGCATGAAAGGAATTATGCCACTCATGATTTAGAGATGGAAACAATTATCCACACATTGAGGAAATGGAGACATTACCTCATGGGAAGGAGATTCAAATTAAGAACAGACCACAATGGTATGAAGTATTTATTTGATCAGCCGACTTTAAATGTTAGACAAACCATATGGCTGGAGTTTTTGTGTGAATATGAATTTGATATCAAGCATATCAAAGGGAAAGAAAATAAGGTGGTTGATGCACTCAGCTGAAAAGTGCATGAATTACATGCTATGACCATTATCATGTGTAGGAATGAGATTAAGGACAGAATTTTGGAAGCTGCAAATGTTGATTTGTGGTACAGAGGTTTGGTAGAAAAACTACAGTAGCATGAGAGACCACAGACCCAGGGAAGTTACACCTTGGGAACTGGTGGCTTACTTCTGTATAAAAGTAGAGTGTATGTACCCAATGTCCGAGAATTGAAGCTGGCAATTCTAAAAGAAATGCATAATGTGGCTTATGTTGGACATATTGGATATCAGAAGACTGTGGCAGCAGTCAAAATCCATTACTTTTGGTCGGGTCTGAAAAATGAAATCGTTGAATACATCGCCATATGTATGGAGTGCTAGAAAGTTAAGGCTAATCATAGGCACCCAAAAAGGTTGTTGCATCCTTTACCCATTCCTGAGTGGAAATGGGAAGTGGTGACAATGGATATTATCACAGGATTTCCCAGAACAAGCAAGCAACATGATTCAATCATGGTGGTGGTGGACAAGCTTACAAAAGTTTCCCATCTTATTCCACTGAAAACCACTCAGAAGGCATCAGATGTTGTTGATATCTTCTTAAAATAAGTGGCACACTTACACGGAATTCCTAAGACAATTGTGTCTGATAGGGACCCGAAATTCACCTCAAATTTATGGAAGGGACTGTTTAAGGGATTCAGAATGAATCTGAACTTTAGTACAATGTATTATCTTGAGTCTGATTGTCAGACATAAAGGGTGAACAGAGTAATAAAAGACATATTGAGAATGTATGTGATGGATAAACCATCAAGGTGGGAAGACTAGCTGCATTTGGTAGAATTTGCCTACAATAATGGGTATCATACATCGTTGAAGATGAACCCATTCAAAGCACTTTATGGAAGAAAGTGCAACACTCCAGTGAGCTAGGATAATCCAGCTGACATAGCAGTAGTTGGGCCTGAGCTTCTCAAAGAGATGGAAGACCAAATGATAAGAATTAAAAAAAATCTAAAAGTTTCCTAGGACAGGCAGAAAAGTTACGCTGATAGTAATAGAACCCACATAGAATTCAAAGTGGGTGACCACGTCTTCCTGAAAGTGAAAACTAATAGGAGTTCCTTGAAGTTGGGAAGTTGCGCCAAGTTGGAAACAAGATTTTGTGGGCCATTTGAAATCCTGGAAAGGATTGGGCCAGTTGCATACATGCTTGCATTACCTGCCTCTATGACTATACATAATGTGTTTCATGTTTCACTGCTTAAGGAATATATACTTGATGCTAATCATGTTATTGATTGGAATGTGATTTAGGTGGAACCAGAAGGTGTCCCGCAAGTGCATCCTGTGCGCATATTGGACAGGAAAAACAAACAGCTCCAGAACCGAGCTATAGGGATTGTAAAGGTCCAGTGGACCTGGTACGGTCCTGAGGATGTGACATGGGAGCATGAAGATGTTATACGGGCAGAGTACCCACATCTTTTTGAAAATTTTGAAAATCTTGCAGATGCAGTGTGAAAGTTGCACTGAGGAAAGTGCAAAAATAAGGGAGGGGGATTGTAATGTCCCCAAGGATGAGCCCTGTTGTAAATCATACTTGTGAAATGAATTGTAAATATGTTTTATTGGTAGGTGAGCCAAGTATATATAAGTTGGTGGGCATATGTGATTGTTAGGCTAGAGAGCCTAAGGGTTGTAGGCCAAGGGCCTAATTCTGTACCTGTATGTATGCAACACAATAATAAAATATAAACACCGTCACGTGCAGGACGACCCGATGAATGAGTGATGGGGGACTAAGCTTCCACATAATGGGTAAGGGATTAGGGGATGGAAGGTGGGATGAGGGGATAATTGTTGAGCCTAGGGGCTTAAGACTTGGGAATAATAATTTAATATTATTCCAAAAGACATGTGAATAATATGTCTTATCCTAAGTTCTTTTGGAAGGAAAAGCAACTTCCAAATGGAAGGAACACATGTTGAAGGAATGCATGCAGTTACATGGGTGACAAATGTCAACCTTGGCCCATGAAAATAAAGGGCTGAGATGAGCCGTGATGGGGGTTCTCCTCCATTCTACTCAACTAACTGAGCGTGAACCCTTCCAACCTCTGCAAGAGACCTTGTGCATTTCTGAAACTGCGGGAAAAGTCGGTGTTGATTTTGGGGATAACCTGTGTTGATTTCTGGAAAGTCGAGACATCCTCTGTCTGAACAGATCGAGACTGTGTGTGGAATCTCTGTCCCCAAGCCATAACCATGAGACCACCCTATCATTGTTGAGCCTATTGGAAGGCCCGTGTCTGTTTTCCCCATTGGTTTTTGTGACCACGTAGTGCTGGACTGCATGTGGCTTGTTGGCCAGTTTGTACAACACTCTCTTCAGGTGAGAGAGGTGATTGAAGTTGGAAGGACAGGGTGCTTGGCCTGTGAGCGATTCTCTCCAGGTGAGAGAGTGTGTAGAGGAAGAAGAGAACTCCTGGAAGGAACCCTATAGCTGCCACAGAGCTCGGAGACTTTCGGTCTGATCTGTTGCTGAAACTAAAGACAAGGGAGGTTAGCAGCTGAAGGAATATCTAGGTGACAGAGAAGGGGTATACTCCTAGGGTGGAAAAGGCATGTGGGGAAGGAGAGTCTGTGGGTGGTGAGTATGAGTGGTTCCTGGGAGAGAATTCCTTCCTTGTGACTGTGTGTTTTCTCCATAACCTCAGCCTAGCCTAGGATTCCTTACCTTGGGATGGAGCTTAGTCCCAGCTTGGGGGTGACCCACTACTGAGCTAATGAGCAGTGTGGTCTAAGGCTGGGAGGTTCATGGAAGGCCTACACCTGGTTGGTGGAACTACTATTGTTTCCAAGATAAGTACCAGATGATGTTTTAATTTATGTTTCTGCATGTCTGTGTATTTATAATTATCATGTATTATGCTGTGCATATGAATTAATGCTAATGCCATGTTTAAAATTATGATAGCAGTAATTTTTAGACTTACTCTGAGCTCTAAATGTGTTTCATTGCTTAAATGCATGTGGATTATATAATGCCTGTATGAGTTATGTACAAAGTGGTTTTACAACTTGGTATTAAACCAAGTAAGCCTTGGCACCGAAAAGTGGTGTTACAAGGTTGATCACGATGAGACATTGTTTGATTACCAGTCATTGAGGTATACCATTAACAAATGCGAAACAACTTACCAATGATGAAAGTTGGTATTAAGGCACAGAGTACATCTCTACAAATGTGAATAAAGGAGTTGGTGTCGAACATTTGAGAGATCCATTGATCATAAGACATTGACGTATTCTCATCTGTCAATGGCGAGAGAGCTTTCCACTAATGACTGCAAGTCTCAAGGTACCCATAAAACTCTAGGTATCGTATCTAGAATACATGTGTTGAATTCGATGGAAAGACACCCATTGAAAGGAGAGAATTAAGGAATCTCTTATCATTCAGCACGAGGAGCAAAGCAAGAGATTCATGATTTGGTGGAGATCAGACGAAGAACATGTTCATGAACCAACGACCCTGTGCGTCTTTCACGTGTGACAAATGAAAGTGGTACATGAAAAAGACCCTCTGAATAGCAGCTAGTGATGAAAAATGATGACAAAGACAAGGAGACCACCAATAAGGCTAATGGCATCCAAGAAACTGCACGAATCCCAAAGTGTGAATAGATGTCTTGTTATCGAAAACAAAAGAAACCACCTAGTCAACAACCCATGATGAAATGTCGATTGTTGGGTTCAAGGTGACCTACCAATGATGAAAGTAGGGCTAGGTTGCATCATAAGACCAAAGTATCATGTGATTTTGAGACAAACTGAGGGTATGGACGACATGCAAAGTTAGGATTTATGAGGAGTGGCCGAAACAAGTTGATAGACTTCCTTTGAACAAGAGCATGAGGCATACAGTGGACACTGGTAGCATAGACTTAATGATTTGACAACTAGATGCAGGAGGCATCAATAATGTTCTCTATAGTGGCTGGAAGATTAATCAGTCGATAGTGAAAATTTTGTAATGAGATCAGCTTCCTAAGGCTATGCTAAACCCAAAATTGTGATGATGCAAGGACTCAATAACTTTGTGCTATGTTCAAAGGAGACACGAATACTACCAATTAAAATATAATACTCCTTTCCCACCCTTCTTTTTTTGTTTTTTCATAACAAATGAATGCTATGATACAGAGGAGGGAATGAGTGTTGCAAGTAAGAAAAACTGGTTCCAGTAGTGGAATGTACCTATGCTCAATGCAAGGAGATGCATGCGAGAGATGAAAACTCAGGGTGATGTTCCCTCCAAGGTATAGGGTGTCAAATTGCAAAGGATAAGAACAAGGCTCTTCTTGGTTGAGGATGCAAAATGCTTGGGCCATGGTTTATAACACAAAGCGCAAACCGGCTAAAGGCTCAATACTACAAGCAAGGGCATGAGATGCAATCACAATTTAATGCCAAAAAAATTCCTTTTTTATATCTTTTAGTCTATTTGGTGTGAAAAAGGGGTAAACTTGTGCCAAATAGACGTCTTTTCAAATCCAATTTACGAGTATGAAGAAGACAAGTTCACTCAGCAAAATTTTTCAGTTTTTATAACGAGTCAGAAAAGAGATTAACTAAGACTCGTGATCTTTCAAATCCAATTTTAACAAGTGTGAAAGGGACAAATCACTAGACAATATTTTTAATTTTTAGTAATGAGTCAGAAAAGAGATTAACTATGACTCATGTTCGGGAGTTTAATCAACATGTAAGGTGGGAGGCCAAGGCTCCCATCCCGGCCTTCTAGTGAAAGTCAATATTCTACGGATAGCTGAAAATAGCTTGGAAAAACCCAAGGATTTCCAAGTGAAGGAGGAGAAGGTGATAACGGAGGATACAGTATCCATGATGGTTCGAATAATGTCTCTTAATGGAAAATACATAGGTGGGGGAGTAGGATGTCCCATCAGGTCGTCCCAATCAAAAGGAACCTCATCAGGACTTGGAGGGAGAGCATTCGAGGGAAGAATAAATCTCTCTTGTTCAGAAGGGGGACGGTGTGGAATGTTGATGACATGGCTGAAAGGTGTGTCATTCTCTTTAGGAAGAGTAGGGTTGACCATAGATTGCACTGGTTTGTCCACTTCTTCAATTATAGGTTGAAGAGGATGCGTAGTAGTGGGGGAAAGAGATGCTTCACCTTTAACAAAGGGGGTGAGGTTCAGAGAATATTGCGTCGATGGAACCACCGAGACGATCAAGGGAGGAGTGTTGTGAAGAGAAACCACAGATGTCTCAGAATTTGAAGGGCTCTTGGGTGAACCCCATGCTTCGGGTATCTCAGCAGTAATTGGACACAAACGAGTAAGGTGACTTCCTTTGCAAGTCTTGCAAAATAATTTAGGCTTACGTCTGAGGAGTCTAGGCTTCTCGATGTAACTAGCAGGGGATAGAGATTCATCTCCCATATGATGAATAAAAGAGAGAGAGGTGACAAGGTTGTGATTCGAGGAAAAAAGAATGGTTCCCCAGACATAATTGGTAGAGGTTGGGGGCAAGTTGTCGACATTGTTGGTAGAAGAAGTTGACTCATCTCTGACATGACTAGCAGAGGTTGGATATGGAGAACTTGTATGACTGACAATGATTGGGCTGCTAATTGATGGTGGTATTTGAGTCGATATTCTGGGGAAAGACTGATTATGAAAAATTGCAAGCCAGGCAAGATCTTGGTGTACCCCTTTCCCTAGCCCAATAAGGTGTTGGTTCACGCCAAAATGGTTTGATGAGGTTTGGACGGGCATCGTCACTGGGGTCTATGGAGAGACCAAGGTTGGATAAGGATTATTTGAGTGAGGATATATGTTGCCCCCTTGTGAAGGGGTCCCATAAAGAGGGTAGCCCGAATTATAAAATTGATTCTCCCCGTACAGAAGACATGGGGGTACTTGAGGACCTGTCATGGAAAACGTGCTTGAAGGAACTGACATGGTGGATGAAATATACATGGGTGGGGGGTAATAAGTGGGATAGGCACCCATCTGAGTATTGTCTCCTGAAAGAGAATAGCTAGTATTGGATCCATAGGGAGGAAGGTTTCAACCTCCTATGGGGACACAACTCATATCAAATGAAGAAGTAGTCATCGGAGCCATGGTGCCCCTAGGTCCAATGCTAGGATTCATATATGTGGGCCAGGGAGAGAGTTGCATGGGGGAAGGCATATCAATAGAAAAATGGCTAGAGACCCAAGGTGCAGACTGAGCGTTATAGTTCTGCATACCATTATAAGAAACAAACAGATTTCCCCCCATGAACATCATGGGGGGGTAGCAGTAAACGAGGGAGAAAAGGTAACTCCACTATCCATAATAGCAAAAACCCAGCACGAAATCCTATGGTCAACTAATAATCAAAGAGCATACCAAAAAGTCAAATGGCCAATATGCATGCAAATAGGCTAAAGTGGTTGAGTGGCCTCCCTTGCTAAAGAAGGTATGTCTCATTTAGGAGGGACCTGAGACTCCCTACTAAAGTTTGGAGGTAACGTAATCAGTTATAAGGGCCCTTGTAGGCTTAACAACCAGTCAGTCAGACCCCCCTAGAGAGGTAATCCTCCATAAAGGTTGTGTGTTGTCCGACCCCTATCTGACTCATGATACAAATAGAATAACCCCTGCAAGTAACCTATGAGAAACCTAAGTCAAAAAACTAATAAACCATTATATAACCATTTCACAGGCGAACAGTCGTAAGTCTGCATCATCGTATGGGCAGGGTACCAAATCTTGAAACCTTGAAATTATCGCCTCTCACAGAGGTATGGGCACTAGAAAGATCCCCAAATATGAATAAGTCCACAAAAATATCTCTGATGCTACGTGTGTATCCAGGGGTTATCCCTTCAACTAAATTTGCGCGACCTCATGATTAAATCTGGTGTGAGCAGAGCCTCCTAATATTACCAATTATACAATGGATTTCTCAACTCCCTGTCTTAGACACATAAGTTGATTTAATTTCCTTGGAGAAGTTTACTCACAAAATCCTATTCCAAGGCACTAATTCCTAGGCTAGTTTGTGCACCCTAAAAAATAAAATCATGACTAATCAATTTTAGTTTAAATCATAAATTTTATTGGCCGTGATTACTCAAAGAGGTATGGAAATTAAACTTATGGTGTTATGAATCTGCATAAGAATAAACATAAATATAATGCAAAGCCTAACTTTAACTTTTCAGTAAATGATATGCTAAATAAAACAGTGCAATCTTCAATTTTATTTCTGCAACTCATAAATAAAATGCAATACTTCGCTAAATGTGCTAAGCTAATGATAAAGTTTCAAAGACAAAAATACCAACCAATGCAAAATGTTGATTTTTTTTTTTTTGTATTTTCAATGTATTTAAAAAGAAAATGCATGGACTGATAAGCAACTTGATATACAAACTCTATTGTGTATAAAAGAAATCACTCGAGTAGAATATCAAGCAACTAAGCAGATAGCCCAACTACCAAGGACAAATAAAAAATGAAAAACAAAGAGAAAGATGCCACCCAAAAATTCAACTCCAAAAACGTTTCCTATCATCCCAGATAATCTCAACAGGTACCACAGAGACCCAAGAAAGCTCAGTGATCCTCAAAAGCTACCCAACAGTCACTAAGCCAAGAAAACAAGCAAGGGGGAAGTGGTATATGCCCATGTTCAAGAGAAAATAACGTATATACGCCTCTTGTAGTGGGACAACAAGTGTATACACACGTCTGTCAGGAAAAAGAGGGCATATATATTTTAAAACAAGGCTAGGAAAGGTAAAAAGGATGAAAACGAAGACCTAGAGTGAACAGACTCTGTCCAACTATGATACAACAAGAAATACAAAGGAAAAAGAGCAATGTAAGAAGGAAAAATACTTCAACCCTTAGAAGGAAGATCTCTCCCCAGTGGAGTCGTCAATTCTATTACAAGGGAAAGACTCTCTATGGCCAAGGGTAAACCACAACATACAGGTATGACTGTAGAAATCAACTCAATTCCAACATGTGCTATATAAACTAATGTGCAATACGAGGAAGAAGCCTACCTCGATCCAATCGTTGATGGCATTCCATTGTTGAGCACTTTGACCCAAAGATTTACACCTACAAGAAGTTCTCAACAAACAAGCGATGAAAGTATATAGTGACAATATATAAAATGAGTTATCACATCAGATAGCACAATCCATTAATAAACATTACAAACATGCCCATGGATAATAATCATATATTCGCAAGATATTGATTGGATGGGAAAGGAGTATTTCTATTAATAATTAATCAACAAAAGTATCAACATTATAGACTTTCGTGTCGACACGGTTCGAAACCAAGAAACCAAGTTCCTTCCAACTGGGTCTCCACCACTTCAATCCTCCACCAAAGGAAAGCTTGTAGAAAATAGAGAATGAGATCCTCTTGAAAACAAGGGAAGAGCTTGGGGGTTGAACACTGTGTTCAGACTTGAGGGACAAAGGGATGCAGACTCAATATGAAGTGATTTCTCCAGAGTAACTTTTCTCTCAAAGTTGAATTCTTTCTCTCTCCTTTTCCATAGCTTGAATTTGTTCTCTTATAGCCTCCAGAATGCAACTGAAGAGCCGAGTTAGAATATTTCTAGTATATGGAAGGCCAAAGATCATATATCTTATGTTGTGACATGAAACTTGACCTTATTTTGTATTTTCTGGCACAAATCCCGATATACGTGAGCTATAGTGGAGCATGAAGCGTATACGCATCTTGCAAAGAAGTTAGGGAGCGTATATGTGGAAAAAAAAAATTGGCTCTGGATTTATCAAAAGTGGGTTGAAAAGTATGCACATGGAAATGGAAAAAGATCCTCTGTGCAAGATAGCAATGGTGAGGCAAATCTTGCTATAAAAATCATATGCTAGGTGATGGATGTACTTTTGGAATTTGACTTGATTCCTCTTCGCTTATCAATTTTATTTCATTATGATACAGTGTCTCAGATTTTTTTGCATAAGGATATGCAACACCTTTGACATGGGGGAGGGTCAAAGAGCCTCTTTCAAGACTCTTTTCCAGACTCAAATCTCATATTCAGAGACCATCATGTTCACCTTACAACCCTGCAAAACCAGACACAAAGGAAGAAATTCAAAAACAAGCACAGAATAAAGAAGTTTCATGAAGTACAGAAAATTCCAGTACTAATCCTCCAGAAAAATCTAGCCTAAAAGATGAACTCTGATAATATGCAAGATTCAAATACAAGGCAATGCTTCTAGTCATGAATATCATATGGGTATTGGTTATGAAATGGTAAAAGCAAAGGTAACATGATATCATTGATTTTCCTTTGCTTATAAAACTACAATAGGTATGAAATTGTATACTAGATCTTATGACCTTATTGTTAAAACCATGCGCTTAACTTCTACTTCCCTCATACCCATATGCTTAACCTTAATCAATTTCCTCACCACATAAGTGCTTGAAAATACATTGAGGGAAGAATCACATCAAATGTGTGAATATAGTTATGAACTGAAATGAATATACCCAGTAATGATGAGCCATGACTTTAAACCAAGAACATGCTTTACCCTTAGTAATCATGAATCTACCTCGTATCATTCAACATCAAATTTTTCACTTGAAGGTCCAATCGTCTATCCAAAACAACAATGATGTTTTTTCTACCAAACATCCTGTTCCCATTCATTATACTAATGGGAATAAATGAAATTGTTTATCTGGGTGGAAAATCCATCTAGATGAGCCTCATCTCATCTTAATTTCCTTCATAGCATCTTTACTTAAACCCACTTTTGAATTATCGACACCATCACTGTTTTCCCTACCATTACCCATCTTTCTCCATTACAGATGCTACTCTTTAACCTAATATATCCTCTCTGAGGTATCTGGTACCAAACCCTTACATTCACAGTTGAACAAACTCTTACGCTACAACCCGGTTTATACTCACAGTTTATAAGGATGGTTGTTAGTAGGCATGAACTGGTCTTCCAGATTTATAGGGAGACCAAAGAGTTCTAGCTATGTAGAGATAAGTATACTAGAGCGGGTTGGATTCTGTTTTTAGAAAAATTCATAGGTTGTCATGAGGGGGTATCTCATGCATTTAACCAAACTTACGATGGAGAAATTGTGCACATAGGTAGCTTGCAGCTAACAATCAATGAAGAAAATCTAAGGGAGGCCACAGGATAACCTAGCAGAGGAGCCAAGTATTTCAAAGGAGTAGGAATCAATAAGGAAATGTGCCAAAGATTTCTGAAAGAAGAGCATTAGCACCCTGATTGGAAAAAGGGGATTTATAGAAATTATATCAAGGAGGAATATCATCAATGTTTTTCAACCTCCAATGATTCCTCATTTGTGAAGGAAGGTATGATGTAACTTTACTATATCACCTTAGGCTTTTGTTTCACTTTGAAGGAGGTCCTGAGATTGACTTTCCATACTTTTTATGGATGAGCTTGAACAAGATGGTGAGAGGTGTCAAATCCTTATCTAAAATTGAGAAGAGTAGTATCTATCATCAGGGTCTTATCAGAATGCTAGTTATACATGAAATCAGGAAGCAAAGGTTTAGTTGGAAAACCCTCATCACTCAACAATTTTCCACAGAAAATGAACTTGTAGAAGAATCCTAGCCTTCTCCAGATGAAGATGAGGAACGTAAGAATAAAAAGGGTAAGAAATACAAGATAGCTCCATCATCCTCCAAATAAGTAAGCCAAAAAGATAAAGCTAGGATGAGAAAATACTGAAAAACTCATGACTCTTCGAGTAAACAAGTAGGGCCCTCTTCCTTAGTTAATAAGGCTTTTAAAGTTCAAGACTCGAAAGATAAATCTGAATTAGTAGAAGAGATTTCAGCAGTAACACTTGAGGAGAAGGGTCATAAATCACAACCCTTGAGTAAAGAGAAGAGTAGATCAAAACATAAAGGAGGAAAACCTATAGAAAAACCTCTAATAACCATTCCACAGACAGGAAAGAGGAAGAGAAACATTTTTAGCACTTCTGAAAAGAAATATCCATCACCTCCTTCTATGAGAACCACAAGGAGAATGGAAAAGATAGGAAAAGAAGTTTCCAGTCCTCTTACACATGAAGACCCAACATATTTTACCTCCTCTTCTCTAGACCTACCAGTCCAAGATGGCATCCCTAGCTTAGGTGAGGAGCAAGTTACTATTACTTTGTGTGGGATGAGTGAAGAAGTGGAAGAAGGAAAACACATCTAGTTGAAAGAAATGGGGTCAATAAAGACCTTAACACAAGGACATATGATGAAGAATATTGACGAGATACAAAAACACAACTAGGAACTAAAAAAAGAGGTGAAGGAATACCAACTACTCGATAGGTATATCAAGAAGGAAAATGAGCAACTGAAGTCAACCAACCAACAACTCCAGGATGACCATGAAGAGACTTCTAATAATCTCCAAAAGGTACTAAAACTCTTGCAATATATTAAGGTCATAAAAATGGAGATGAAGGGAGAAGCCTCAACTATCAACATCATTGATCCAAAGGAGTAAAGCGAATGGAGTCTCAAGTTTTGTAAAATTTTGAGTATGTTTCAGTTGCATGAGGACATGCAATGATTTTGGCATGGGGGAATGTTGAGCCTCTAAATTGACATGCCCATTACCATATTATAATCCTTGTTTACACCTTTTTGACCTACCTAAGCTTGGATAAATGACAAAGAACACCATCTCTAACCACTTCTAAGGTCATGAGGTAAAGTATATTTGAACTCATGCATTTTGTGGTTTATTAAGCTAGGAGATTAAATATTTCATATGTTAATGTTGAAATTTCTATATGTATCCTTTGAACTTTGGACAAGTCCGACACTCCTATGTCAGCCAAGCCATCCGGTACTTATGTGCCAATTTACATTGATCCGGTACCCGTATATCACTCCTTGTCTTAATCCAGTACCAAGAGAACCTCCTGTTCAGATATGATACCTGCAGATAATTCACTGTCGCGATCTGGTACCAACGTCCGCAGCCTGTTTTAGTCTGGTACCAACCAATTGCATGTTGTTCGGATCCGGTACTATACACCCTGTCCCACCTGTCATGATTTAGTATCAGTACAAGAAACAAAGTATGCCAAGTTTAGCTCCAGATCATACCTAAGATAATTGTTCAATGTTTAAAGTTCTAGTAAGAATATATTAAGCTAGTTTGGTCATTGCTTCATCCTCATACACTCTGTGTCATGAGGATGAAGCTTAAAATATGTAACATAGTGTGTAAATTTGACATTTGTTGATATGATGAATATTTCACCTCCTTGTGTTTCACGACTGAGACTGTTTAAATAGTCGTGGCAAGGGTGGTGGAAATATAGGGAGATATCATAACACAATATGTTAGAAAAATGTTGCATATTGTAGAACATATCTTGAGTTTAAGTTTAACTGAAGAATTTCATTTACTTCCATGTCTTGATTCTTAATGAATGGATGCAAATTGAATTGGTAGTACAATCTAATTTCATGTTTTGAGATTTGAGTAAGAGTAATTTGTTGATCAAAAACTAAATTATTGTAGACTTTAAACGCTGGCATGTTGAAGCGGAAAGGTCCCACCACCCAACAGAGGTCAGCCTTCTTGTAGACTAGTGTTAGCATTTGATTTCAATAGTGTAATTATCAGACTAGATGTAGCTTTGATTTCTCAATTTAGTTCATCACCTCTGACAGTTTGATATGTTAGTAGCATAGTTCAGTTTGGAATTTTGATTATATAATTGATTAAGATCTTTACTTACTTTTTTTTTTCATATGCCCTATTTCTTTTTTTATGAATTTGATTTCCTTTAGTGAACATAGATGTTGGCAACAATAGTCAAACATATTTGGAAAAGAAATAGTGAAGTTCACAATATATCATTGTTAGCCACATCATATCCAATATACTGGCTACTAAACTACCCATGATATGCCTTGATGATTGATGTGTGATTTCCTTTTCAGAGTGTGATTGCATAGTTATCTTTCTGGGTCAAATAGTAGAGTTGATCTATCAAAGACTTCCATATCATACTTGCATGTGCCACAATGGACTAGATAGACTCTCTGTGAAGGACAACCAAAGTGTGTTTTAGTTTTATAGCTTTCTTTATTTCTAGCATGCATGATCTAGATTAGTTCTATACTCATGAAATTAGAATTACCTCTCTTACTGGTGTCTTGTAACTCTGTTGATTACGAATCCTAGATTGATAATTAATGTGTGCATTATACTAATCATATAACCAACACAACACTACTGATGAGCTATGAATTTTTATTTAGCTTTCTCCCTTTATTCTTCTAGCATGAGCAAGGTATCAATTATTTGTTGTATGACTGATGAAGGTTGTCCTCTGGAATCATAGGAAAGTTGAAGAGATGGAAGATAAAGCATGTTCCAGAGAATTGCATCATGTCTGTATAATAGAAATTATGGGGAATTCCCTATAGCTTCCTTAGGTGTAACTCTATATTCCCATAAATAATTTTGGAGTAGATTATGACAATTCCTCTAGTTTTCCACAACCGTTTTCTTCAATATCCTTACTAGGTTCTTATTAGTTGATTCTGCCACTCTATTTCCTTATGGATAATAATTTTCAAAGTGTCTAATAATGATTCCTTTGTCTAGGGAGAAATCTATTAATAAGGTGGAAGAAAAATAAGTTTCATTATCAAAAACAATAACATAAGGGACACCGAACCTTGTGATTGGTTGTTGTTCTATAAATTGGATTACCACCTTCTCGTTTACATGAGTCATAGGGATGGCCTCTGCCCATTTCGTGAAGTAATCGGTGGAAGTAAGTATGTACTTTTGTTGTTTTGAAGTTCTTGGTGTAATCGCTCCTATGATATCTAACCCCCATTGCTTGAATGACCTAGAAACAATCATCGATTGGAGTGGGCCTACTAATCTCTTCTCTCTCTCGATGATTATTTGACAAGTTTTACAATTTATAGCACATGTGTGAGTGTATTTTAACAAAGTGGGCCAGTAATAACCAACTCTCAATATCTTATGCGCGGTAGTGTCTCCTATAAAATGTCCACCTACAGGGCCATCATGGAGCACCTTCAGAACCTTATCTACATCTTCATGTTCGAGGCATCTCAAAAGTACCCCATCATAATTAACCTGGAAGAGTACCAAATTTATGAGGTGATATTGCATAGATTTTAACCTGAGATATCTCCTTTCCCTAGGGTTGAGTTATCTAGACAAGTCCCATGGTGTAGGAGATAATTCAATTTCTCATACCAAGACTCTTGTCCTGGGGAAATGTATGAATCTTCACCACACCATAATGCCATTTCATTCTCCCATCCGGGGTCTTCATTTACTTGGTCTTGATCTTCAGCGGGAAGTTTGCATAACCCTTGTCCTTTAACTAGTTTAGTAGGTTTTATATCTGGATCAAATTCTTGAACTATTGCCATCCAGTTCCCTCTTCTTTCCCCTATATCTTGTTGAGTAAATGGGGATCGGATTGTAGGGTGAGGAACGATTACTTTGGTGTGGTTTTTTAGGATGTAATATCTGAAGTGTTTTACTACCTTATAAACCACATAAGCTTGTTTGTCTATAGCAAGGTAATTTATTTCGACACCTTGGAGGTTAGTGCTCATGAACAATACCAGAGCTTCATTTTTTTCATCATCCATCTGATTCAATATTGCGGCTAACGATTGGTCAGAGGCAAAAGTATAGAGGAAAAAATATTTGTTGAAATCGAGACTTCGCAACACTGGGACTTGAGATATAGTAGTCTAAATATTGATGAAAGCCTCCTTTCATTCATCATCCCACTTAAACTCAACATCCTTTTGGATCATTTTTTGTAGGGGTTTGACAGTTTTCGAGAAATCGGGAGTGAATTTCCTCACAAAATTCATTTTCCCAAAGACTTATTGCATATATATTTGGTTATGAGGCAATGGAAGTTGACCTATAGCCTTAATACTTTCTAGGTTTATGTGAATGCATGCTTGAGATATAATGTGGCCTATCATCTTACCTTCTTCGACATCAAAAATAGTTTTCTTAGGGTTTAAGGATATACCGTATTTTCTACACCTTTTGAAAATCTAGGTTAAGTGTTGGATGTGATCTTCTCTATTCATTGAATACACAGTCACGTCGTCCAAGTAAAATACTACACACTTGTTGATTAGTCCGCAAAATGATACGTCTATGGCCCTTCGTAAGGTTGCTCCTGCATTGATTAAACCAAAAGGCATGCATTTATAAGCAAAAGTTCCCCACTTGGTTCGGAAGGTAGTTTTTAAGCGGTCTTCTTCTGAAACTAGAACCTGGTTGTACCTTGAGAAACCATCCAGTAAAGAGAAAATTTCAGAGCCAGACACAGTCTGCAGAAGTTGCTCCATCGGTGGGACTAGGTAGTTGTCTTTTTTTGAAGCTCTGTTGAGATTTTTGAAATCTACGCATAGGCGAAACTCCCTAGAATTTTTCCTTACATGAACTAAATTAGCTACCCATGCAAAATGTCTAACCTGGAAGATAATTTTGGCATCTAACAGTTTCTTCAACTCCTGACACATGAGAGGTTCGAGTGAAGGGTGATACTTTCAGAGCTTCTGCTGGAAGGGTTTTACTTCAAGTTTTAACGGGATAGTGTGTTGAATGATATTGGTATCATAAGTTTTCAGATCTCGGTAGGACCACACAAAGACATATTGATACTGTCTGAAGAGTTTGATATAGGATTTTCTATCCTCTTTAGATATTTTCCTACTGATGTTTACATTTTTTGGGTTTTCATGGGTTCCGAGATTTATAGTTTCATGCATGGGACAAGAACTATCGGTCTTAGTGCTTTTGGGCCCCTTAAATCGTTCTTTCAAGTTTAAAATATTTTCTAAATTAGCTATCCTCTTTGGTGTTGTGTGAGACTTCGATTTGTCCATTGGTTGACCTATATGAAGGTTGTTTTATGTCGATTGTTCCTGTAATAATTCATAATCAATGGCCAAGTCTTTAAAATTATCTTGGTTAGTCAGAAAGTTTATGATATGTTCATATCCTTCAAATACCTTCCAATTAGAGATTTTTTTGGGCACCGATGGTTTGTATAGCAATTCCACAGTAAATTGGGAGGCTTCATAATCTTCTAGAGGTGACAGCCTTGAAGCAATGATGGCTAGAGAATCAACAAGAATGTTCTTTTCTCTCAGAATCGCTGTAATGTTGAAAGCTTCAAAATGATATATTAGCATGTTCACTTCCTGTTGGTAATTCTTCAGGTGTGGAGAATTGCAATGTATAGTATTCCTTATCTGTCTCACGATGATTTCAGAATCTCCAAAAACCTTCAATTTTTGGACGTTTAGGTCTATGTCTTTCTTTATCCCTTGTACTAGAGCTTTGTACTTGGCAGTGTTATTTGTGCATTCGAATTCTAGTCTACAAGACATGAAATGTCATTTTCCCTTCGGGTTAATGAGGATACACCCTACCCCATAATCTTCTTGCAATTTAGACCCATCAAAATATAGGCTCCTAACTTGTGGGAAAAATGTATCAGCTTCCCCTTCCCTATTAATTTCCTTTTTTCCTCCTCCTAGTTCTATGATTTCTAATGCAGGTTCTTGGTAGAAGAGGGTTTCTTTTGTCATTGTCATCAACTCCTCTTGAAAAATCAATTCAGATTTCTAAGTGAGAGGGACATCATATGAGAGAGGCGAGAATTTCCTAAAGTAGGAATCGCAATAATAATTTCCTAGCATAGAGAAATTTGTCGATGAGGATTCATTTAGGGTTTCTAGGTTAGTGACAGTATGTTTCAGTTACCTTTCCCTATCAATTTTGATCATATTTTTATGTCCCTTCAGCGGTAACCAAAGGTGATCCAAATCTATACTAAAGTATCTGTTTAAATTCTCAGACCAAACTCAGCTTAATAATAATCCATAAGCTTCTGGTATATCTACTACAATGATGTCAATCACTTGAAAAAATTTAGGATGTGTTGCTACTTTGATCATCACATCTTTAAGATCTCCCATGACCTTCACTTGGGTTATGTCTAGTTGTATTACATGTTTTTCACTTTTGAGAGGGGATGCGTTTATTTTTTTGCAAATAGAGAGTGGCATAACATTAGAGGATGCTCCTGAATCGACCAAACAATTATGGAGGTTTTTGTTAAAGACTTTGAACCTTAAAAGGAAAGGCGGGACGAAAGGTTTTCTCTTCTTATCTTGGTTTATTTACTAGATCTGTGGGAGTTATATTTATTTCTTGATCATTTCTTATCGTAGGGTTTTCTACTGATTTCAAATCTTGTAACAAGAAGTCCTTTTGCTGAGGGATTCTACATATGTCCATGACTGAAATATTAGCTTTCAACTTCTTCAAATCTTCAACTATGTTGTAATAAAGCTTGGGTGATTCTCCTATATGGGTGTTTATAGGGTTTTTACAGGGAGAAAAATATTCTTTCAGGTGATCGAGAGTTGTTCTTCCTCCCGAATTTTGGGTAGCAGTAAGTTCGTTTGAGACGGGTTGACCCCTACTTCGTGTTTTCATAGCTAAGACTTCAACGGGTGGTTCTTGAACCTCAAATAGGTCATCAGAAGGCATGGCTAGGTCAAGATCCCATATTAACTTGGTTGTTTCTTCTGGTGGATCGATTTATTCCTGATTGACGATATTCATACTAGAGTGGCTTGGTTGTTCAGTCAGGGAAACCACATCTAGAAACCGGTTGACCATCAAATTAATGACATGTATCCATCGAGGGCAGTCTCTATCAGAGTGATTCTCTTGATGCTAAGTACATAAAGACTCATATGCTACATTTCCCAGATCGACGTTTAGGTTGGTTGGGGAGGTTTAATTTCCTTGAACAATAGGTTTATTTTAAAGAAATGATTATAGGGCCTTTGGCCTTGGTTTCCCTCCCCTACACTTATTTTCATGTCTATGATTTCATTGGATAAATTCTTAACCATGTGTTATAGGTACTCTATGTCTTCACTTCCCTTTTTAGAAACTTGTTTTGCTTGTTTCCCTGGGGGTCTAGTGAGCAATATCTCTCTTCGGGGAGGGGGTTGAGATTCTTTCTTAACTAAGGAGACCTAAATTTATTTTCATCCTTTCATTTGGAATTCTATCATTTTCGCTTCTTCAAAATTCTCAGGTAGGGTTACTTTGGCAGCCCTCTTCAAAAAAATGAAAATAGAAGTTGGGAGCGCATTAGCATATACTTCGATTTGCAACTCCTGAGTAGGTTTAGCTTCGGGCTAAATTTTTTTTAATATAGTTGTGAATCTTTGGTTGAATTCTTTGACTCTTTCCTTTGAACTCATGGTGGCGAAAAAAAACTCAGACATCAAATCTCCTATAGTAGTTTCTTTTGCAAATTTATCCATAAAATCCTTTTGAAACTTTTTCCAACTAGTTATGGATCCTACAGGTAAGTTAAAATACCGTGTGGAAGCTGAATTCTCAAAAGTGTAGGGGAAAATACTGTGAACTATGTATTCATGTTAGACATTCATAATTTTGATAGCTAGTATGAATATCTTGATATTATCTTTAGGAAATCCTAAGGTTTCAGGGTCAAATTTAGGAAGTAATTTCTCTGGATGTCTGGGAAGGTTATGTACTCGTCAATGGATGGCCAAAATGTCTCTGGACAACCAAGGCTGATTGTTCTGAGGTGGATTTCCCCTTTATTCATCATGGTCATTTTTGTCTTCCATATCTTCGGATCTTGAGTTAAACTCTTATTCTTCTGAAAAAGCGTTCGGCTCAGAGACATCGTTGGCTGGCATTTTAGGGATTACATTAAGAGGATGTTTTATTTTGGTGATCACAAAATCTATTAGGTCTTCTACTGTGTGCACAAAGACCTAGTCGGGGGTGTCAACCATTGGTATTCTTATTTTTTGTCTTCAAAGAGGTATTGGAGCTAAGGACAACACACCGATATGTCGGACATATGCTCTTGTGATTCATATAAATTGATTTAATTCCTCGTGAGGAAGAGTGTAAGGTATATCAGGGAATAAATGTTCTTCCTTGGGCTAGGGTGAGTTACTTGTTTCAGGAGTACTCAGTGTGTGTGGGATATTTTGGGAATGACTAGCCATGCATGTGGTCTGTTTTGAATCTACAGGTTGTCTGAAATATTATATGGAATATGTATTCAACCATTCATTCTTATGCCCTCCTTCTAGTACCAATTATGTTGATGGGTCCTAAATTCCTTTAACTCAAAAGTAGGAACCAAACCCGCCATCAAGGCCCAATTAGACTCTACATTGTTTACTAGTAAAATGGTTCTCCAGATCTCATGATCCGGCCAATTAATCGATGGGTTTACGTTTTCTTGTGAAGGCCTCTCCTTCAATTCAAACGTTCTCTCTTTTTTCATTTTCTCGTAGGTGTGACTGGTATAAGGTGAAAAGCTGGTATAAACCAACTAGGAAAAAAATGGGAACAAATTTTAACTATTGGAGAAGAGGCTGGTCTTGGGATAACCCTTACACCCTAGCATGCAGACAATGACCGTATACCACAGGCCTAGTACTAATACATTAACCATGTGAATATCAAATTACTGATTGAGATACAAATCATCATAAGAAAACATGTATGTGATAAACAATGGAAATAAAAATAATTCACTCAACTCTAATCATCAATCACATAATAACACAAAGATTCATTTTAATCATTAAATAAAGAACTATAAACCATTACATCAGATAAATTATCAATAGATTTAATAGCTCTTACTCATTATTGCATCCATTCATGAGATGAGATAGGAAATAGTTCTTGTCTACATCCAATCATACACACATTTGATGAAAACTTAAACTTGTCTCTGTTCCAAAAGGAATTCTCAATTAAAGGCATCTCCAAAATAATTCTTAACAAAACCAAAAAAGAGAGTTTCTTGTAACAACCATCGACCTCTAACTAATCAATCGATGCTCTTATTTATAACACAAAATTAACTAAAAATAATGGCTAAAGTGAAGATAAGTAAAATAGAATTTTCCACATGGCGTTCCCTCCTATGAGTTTTCTATGAGTCATCTCAATATATCACTTTAAAAGGGTGACTCTTCTCATACTCTGACCACTAGATGAACAACTCCTCACAAGTGTTAGCATATGGGAATCTATGTTGTTCCATCGGGGCCACGTAAATCTCTCTTATTTCTACCGTATGTGCCTGATACTTGATCAAACTGGCACTTAACTATTGCAGCATATCCCGAGCTTTGATTGGGTGTTCCATAAACTGTCGCACCTGATTGAGCACTGTGTCTGTCACCTTTTCTATTTCTTCTACCCATGTTGAGTCTTGCTCGATGTGCGATTTGACTATGTTGTGTAAGTCGCTGAGGTCATCGGGCATGCCAAAATTGGAGAGCCCGATATCCTTCATTTCCGATATCCACATTGGTACATACTTGTAAAGTGCGCTAAACCTGGTTATTTGATAATTACGGTGGCTTGGAAGATTTTTAATTTATCGTCTCTCTCCTATGAATGCTCAAAAATGCCTTTGCGTACAAAATGCTCTTGTTTACAATTGCTCAAGATGATTTAACTAGGAAGCAATTACCGATCGTATCAACCAATTAATTCAGGTGATAAGTGAAATTCAAACAAATCTACCACCGAATCTCTGCAATTTAATTCATCATGGGTTGACGACAGAGGCACGGAGGGTGATGTGTTCTTTCAGTAAATGAAAATGGTCATTTTTATTCATGCATGAATTAGAAACTAATGCGATATTTAGAATTAATTATTCCCTTATATTCTCTGGATCACAATGTATCTAGCGCTAAAATGTCCCATCGTGTCTCTTTCCTAGTGGGTGGATCGGGGGTCAACAATGTGTTACAGGTGTTTTCGATGATGTTATTGTGTGAAAAACCTCTGATGCCGATGAATTTCATTGTACGGTGCTAACTTGTTTAAACTGTCTTGGGACACGTGGCAATGAAGACCGACGACTTAACTCGCGAGCATTAGTCGGAGTCGAGACTTTCTTCTCTTTATGCATTCTTAAACTAAGCCTAGGATAGCCGATGCCGAAAAGGTAGCGAGGATCGGAGATCAAGGATAAACATATCATGTATTTTATTTTGGGTTAGCATCTTCAAAACTCCCAATGCCGAAACATTTGGGAGTTAGCGATCAGAGAAAATTTTTAGAGTGGTCCGAAATTTAGTCGTGGTTTGGTCTTCTCCATTTCACTAAGCATGTCTAGTATCAGCCATTGACAATATCATTTATTTCTTTGTTAGCATTTACTCTTTTAGCCTTTGAATGATGTAGAAGAGGATTGGTTGTCGGCAATATCCTTGTGTGATTCTTGTCGTGAAATAAAACTTTCTTTTTCCGATGCCAGTGAAGATCGACGTTCGATGAATGCAATTTGTTCCAGTGATTTTCAGTCATCTTTTAATTCCTTCCAATGCCCAATATTTGAGCTCATCGGGTGGAAGTGTTTTGGTTTTTTATTCCTTATTTAAGTGTTAAGTATTTTTAATTCATGATTTTTTATAGATTCAAGAAAACTTTGGAAGACTTGATGAGAGTAAAAAATGATAAGCAAAGGCAACATTTTCACAATGAATTCGAATTAGACAGTGAAAAAGATCAAGTGGTACTCAAAATGGTAAAATTTGACATAGTATTTTTAGCGTGTGTTGAGTTCTCAATAGGAAGCAAGGGTTGGATGTGGCACACATAAGTGATGATGTTGTGTGATTTTTGATGCGGGTATTGTCCTTCAAATTACTAAGGAAATGTTGCAAGTATGGGGTATCGACTGTAGTAATCGTAGCTACAAAAAAGTGCACAAAGGGGATCCAAATAAATTGGGGCACATTTATGGTAAATCAATTTTTTGTAGATTTCATATAATACTAGGAGAAAGGCACAAAATTTCATTATTCTTGGATTCTAATATTGATCGCACTAGCTAGATGGAAGGAGCCTGGCGATTGCCAGTTTTTGAAAACATCAAGTAGAGGTATTGCAATTGCGTGATATGAAAACCTATGGGATATGAAAAACAAGAGGAGACAACTAGATAAAAATTCCACATTCTATTTCTATCTTGAATAAATTAGACATGTCATAACGCACAAACCGCGCATCACCACCCATACTATAGAGACTTACCAAGATATTGTGCACTTTAAAGAATGGATGCACCACATATACATTCAAGACAAAAGATACCATACATGCCAGTGATTTCCAATAAGCTACAAGTTGACAGTGGATGATGTATTCCTAATTTCCAATGACTGGGAGGAATAGTGGAAAGTTCGAGGGGAACAAATGAAGCATCATGACGAAGAAAAAGAATGAGACAATGAAGAGGGAAAACTAACCGAGGGACAGGGGAATGGGGAATGCAAAACCATAGGGAAAACATTGAAGACAAGACCATAAACTCAAGACGTGCAACAAATAGTCCCAATAGTAATTGTCGAACGAAAAGACAAGGGGAAGGGCCCAACCATAGTTATGCACAAAAATATGAAATCCCACAAAGTATATCTTGTCTACAATTTGACAGATGACAACATGGATAGAATAGACTACCAAGTGCAGGGTTTTGTAGAGGAGGCAATTGAAGAGGCTTCACATAAACAAGTTGAACTACACCAGAAGGTGCATGACCAGTTGATGACTATACAACAACTATTGGAGACGGTGAGGATAACACTAGAGAGAGGTTGAGGTGAAGAACTGTCAAAAATATCGATTGAGGAAGTACATACTACCACTTCACTCCTGTCATAGCTAGCAACCGGGTGTAGAGTGTTGAATATAACATCAGATGCAGTCGAGTTCCCGATGCAAGAACTGCCAGAGCAAGTGAGAGAACTAAGTTGTCTGGACTTATCCATTTATCAAATGCACAAAATATTACAATAGATCTTACATGATGGTATTATGCAGGAGATAAGGTTTTGTGAAGAGTTAGTGTGCAGAGATTTAACCAAGGTGACAAACAAAAATGAATAATTGCAACATAAGTATACAAATTCCATGCAAGAGAAGAGCGAGGTTGAAGAAAAAATTGAAAGAACGATGAACGCGAAGAGAGAGGTTGAGGAAAATGATGAGAAAGCACTAAAAGAGAAGGAAAAGGATGAGAAAATGGCATAGTGGATACAAATAGTCGTCCAAAATATATATAAGGAGTTCCCAGAAGTACCAATGGGGTTGAGGCTACAATGGAACAACAAGTCTCAAGAATCAACGAAGTCATCAAAGGCTTCCACACCAAGATTCAAGACTTGGAATCACACACTATGCCACATACACCTCATGAGGAAAATGAGAAAATGGAAAGGACATTGAAAACCTCAGTGGAAAATATTAGGATCCTAGGCAAGGAGTGTGTGATCTTGTGCGATGAGAGTACATAGATTTGGACAAATCTCATCATGAATCCAGAGCTAAATGAGATTGAGGATAGAATAAGAAGTGCATAGTAGCAGACCCGTTAGAATAAAAAATCTATTGTATATTGAATGGATGAAGACCATCCTTGCAAATAGACATATATACAATGAAGTAGAGAAGATGGAGGTAGAGCATAACAATATTGAGTAGAAATTGGAACCTTTGTAGAATGAATCACTCAGGTTAATAGGGGCATTGGCCATGATGCAGGTAACGACAAAGAAAGAATTTTTTGACACATAGGATAAACTCACGAACTTGACTGCGTAGATCATAGGGAAAATTTTGGGAAAAGAAGAAATAACGAAAAAAGTTGTGGCAATGAAGGAAACCATCTAAAATCTCATGGAGGCATTGAGGAGCACGATGCAACATGCCTGAGTGGCTCGGGACGAGCCACAAGTGAGTGTTGAGGGCCTATTAGAAAGGAATTTTGGATACATTTTTTAGGAAAATCCTAAGTATGGAAGAGATGCATAGAAACAAAATAAAAAAGAGAAGGCAGGAGAGAAGTGCATAGTAAAGGCACATTTAGGATTGGAGTGTGTAGTAAAAATATACTTGGTGAAGAATTAAAAAATAGCATAAAGAAAGAGAATAAAGAAGGAATATAAAGTGGGTGAAAAGGAAGGATAATAGTTCATCATGAAAAAGCAGAGAGACGTGAAAAATAATGAAGAACAATAGTCAAGAATGCAAAAGCATCATTCAAACGAAAAAGCAAGAAAATCACACCCGAACAACGAGTCAACATGAGTTGTAATGAGTCAGAATGAGTTGTAATAGGGTTTTGGAGATATGCAAGTAGGGTTTTGAGCCCTAAATTATATGTATAAATATGTAATGGGTCAGGAAAAATAGGTTGCTAGAGTAGAGTGAATATGGTTGTTGATGTTGAGAGAATAGACTAAGAATGAGAGAGATCATGTGTCTCAAGGTTTAGGGATAGTTTTGGAGAGAGAGGTTTTCACTGCATAACGTATAGGTAGGGTGGGGAATAATAACATGACGAATCTATCGTAGTACAGTGAGAAATCCTAGAATGATTACATAAAGAATAATAAAGAATCCATCCATTATGGATGTAGCCCAAGGATTGGGTGAACCACATTAGCTATGTGTCTCTATGTGTGTGATTCATGTGATTGCTTATGAATATTAGGTTCAATTAATAAGTAACCAAGGAATAACATACAAAGGATAATGTGTACAAAGTAAATAAGTAAGAATGATTATGATGACCACCTCCCATACACTCATTCCTTCATAAACTTGGTTCCTGCAGCCCCAATAGATGCCTCGAGTGAGACTTCACTTGCATGAAGGTGATGCCGAAAGGGATGGTATCTGAAGGGTTTTGTTGGATATATAAATTAAACCTAGGGTCTTACAACCGCATGCCAAAAATATGCATGACAATGGATGAAAGCATGAGCTCAATAGATATTGCATAAATACTCATTGTGATTGTTATCAAGAATAATGTTAATTAAATCATATGGCTCAGAAAGGAATCATATTGACAAATGGAACTAGCTATTCATATGAAGGAAATTTGTGAGAGGCACAACAAAACAAGGGGATACAAATTGTCAGGAGGAGTTATACTATCAAGGGAAAATTATTGAATGATTAGGTGATTGATGTTATCTCAATGAAGACATGACAAACCATGAATACTTGTCAAGTGATGAAGGAAAATTTACATAAAATCTTTTAATATACATCAATAGATTAAAATAACATGAAGTATCAATGGACAAGAATCCTTGGAAGAGATGAAAGGAATCATATATATGGAGCCCCACATTGATCTACATGACATCTTGCAAAGCAGACATGTGGAGAGAAATCATCATAGGGAGTTACCCTTAATGTCAAAGGGGGGAGAAAGAACAAAAGAAAGAGAATAAAGAAAGAATATAAAAGGGGTGAAAAGGAAGGATAATAATTCGGCATGAAAAAGCAGAGAGACGTGCAAAATAAGGAATAAAAATAGTCGAGAATGCAAAAGAAACATTCAGACGAAAAAGAAAGAAAATCACACCCGAACAATGAGTCAACATGAGTTGTAATGAGTCAGAATGAGTTGTAATAGGGTTTTGGGGATAAGAAAGTAGGGGTTTGAGCCCTAAATTCTATGTATAAATATGTAATGGGTCAGGTAAAATAGGTTGCTATAGTAGAGTGAATATTGTTGTTGATGTTGAGAGAATAGACTAAGAATGAGAGAGATCATGTGTCTCAAGGTTTAGAGAAAGTTTTGGAGAGAGAGGATTTCACTACAGAGCGTCTAGGTAGGGTGGGGACTAATAACATGATGAATATATTGTAGTGCAATGAGAAAACCTAGAATGATTACATAAATAATAATAAAGAAGCCATCCATTGTGGACGTATCCCAAGGATTGGGTGAACCATGTTAACTATGTGTCTCTATGTGTGTGATTCATGTGATTGTTTATGAATAGTAGGTTCAATTAATAAGTAACCAATGAATAACAGAAAAATGATAATGTGTACAAAGTAAATAAGTAGGAATGATTATGATGACCACCTCCCATCTACTCGTTCCTTCATAAACTTGGTTCCTGCAGCCCCAATAGATGCCTCGAGTGAGACTTAAATTGCATGAAGGTGATGCCAAAAGGGTCGGTATTTGAAGGTTTTTATTGGTTAGATAAATTTAAACTAGGGTCTTACAACCGTGTGCCAAAAATATGCATGAAAGTGGATGAAAGCATGATCTCAAGAGATATTGCAGAAAGCCTCGTTGTGATTGTTATCAAGAATAATGCTAATTAAATCATATGGCTCAGAAAGGAATCATATTGACAGACGAAACCAGCTAGTCATAAGAAGTAAATTCATGAGAGGAACAACAAAACAAGGGGAGATAAACCGTCAGGAGGAGTTATGTTGTGAAGGGAAAATTATTGAATGATTAGGTGATTGATGTTATCTCAATGAAGACATGACAAGCCATGAATACTTGAATTCAAGTGATGAAGGAAAATTTACATCAAAGCTTTTAATATACATCAATAGATTAAAATAACATGAAGTATCAATGGACAAGAATCCTTGGAAGAGATGAAAGGAATCATATACCTAGAGCCCCACATTGATCTATATCACATCTTGCAAAGAAGACAAGGGGAGAGAAATCATCAGAGGGAGTTACCCTTAATTTCAAAGGGGGAGAGAAAGAACAAAAACAAGATAGAAAGATCATAAGCATGAAGACATGTAGATATATTTTCAAAAGAAGGTATACTGTTAAGGGGAGTTACCCTTTTCCATTGTTGTCAAAGTGGGAGAGAAACATCAAAATCATGAAGACATGGAGAGAAATGGTCACATGGGGAGTATAATTATTGCCATTAATGCCAAAGGGGGATATTGTTGGAATTTTCTTTTTCATTGATTTCAACCCTAGAAGAATCCCCAAATCAGGTTATGTCAATCCTAGAAGAAGCCTAGAACCAAGTTTGGAAGCCTCTAGAAGGGATGGGTGTATTTGAAGAAGTATCCAAAGTGGTTGCCTTATGGCATATATTTAAGCATGTCCCTCTTGGGAAGGCACTTTGAAGAAAATTACAAGAATCCCTGGAAATATGGTTAAGTGGCTAAGTGGTTAAAAACACCCATAGGTGTGGTCATGAATACCATAGTTTATTGAATAAAACGAGTATGAATAACATTGCAAATGTATGCAAAACATCGATTGATTGATAGTCATCGTCAAGCAATCTCTAATGGTAGGTTGAACACGACATGGTTCTTCACGGTTGAGGGGTTATTACCTCTTAATGATGAAGCCATGAAGTATGGTCCAGAAGCCCCAGGTCAAGAGTCTATAATTTTGCCCTAAAGTCAATTACTAGAGAAAAATTTGTAGCAAACAAGAAGTTACAAGTAGACCCTAAAGTCAATTAAAGGAGGTACTTGGAAAAGTATAAATACACATTAAGAACCTCTTATTTTTCGTCATTCAATATTTTGATCTCTTAGGAAAAGATTGGCATCAAATTTCACAGGGAAGATGAAGTGAAGAAGGGTGAAATTCTAAGGGAAGATGAAGTCTTGTGATGATGTGTTCTCAGGTATGTTTGTTAAAGGTCATCCTGTTATTTTTTCTATAACTTGTTTTCTAGAATGATTTAGATAGTGAAACTTTGAGGCTATTCAAAAGACATATCAAGGTACCTATGGTACGAATGTCAACTTTTGGGTCACTGTATGTTTGGAGATACACTATGTGGAAGGAAGGGTTTTTTATTAGTCCTATAACTAGTATCGAACAGGTGTTTCGGGTAAAAAAATCATAACTTATTGATAAAGTATCCAAATTTTGTGAAAACAATTGCATTGGAAATAGTACAGTATGTAGTATGTTTTGTGTGAGTTTCGAAATCATATATCAAATATTGAGTGCATGGCATGTTGTACAAGTGCGCTCTCCAGAATAGGCTAGGATTTGGGAAGGTCTCCCATTTCCGCTATATATCTTTTTCAGTGACGTATCAACGCGCACAAAATTGGAGGAATTCTAGAGACAATATCAAAAGGAATATTGGGTACATTTTTCATACCTTTATTCATTGAAAGTACACATTTATACTTGTTGGAAGTTAGGTTTTGTGACTAATCCAAAAACTAGTCCCAAATAGTTGTTCAAGATAAATTTAAGAAGTGATGTTGGGGTTTATATGTGGAGCCATGTAGACCTAGTATATTTATGTGGACCCAATTTCTAAATGTTTCCAGGTTGATGATGTTGATGTAGTTTTGATGATGTTAATCTTGTTTTGATGATGATGATGTATCGGTTATGGTGGATCTAGTTTTGATGATGATGATGTATTAGATATGGTGGATCTAGTTTTTATAATGATAATGTATCACTTGTAGTGGATATATTTTTTTTGATGGTTATGTGTCAATATCATTGACAAAGATAGTGATAATGAATACATATCAGTGACAATGACAGTGATCGTGATAGAGATGGTGACAGTGACAGTTACAGTATATCGGTGATAGTGATAGTGATAGTGACAATGACATTGATAGGTTGAGTCTCACATTTATATTTATGGGATGTTGGGTGGTGCACAAGAATATTTGTGTCTTCATATGTAAGTTTGGTTCTTTCGGTGGAGTTACAACTTCCTTTGAGTTGGTGCTAATAAAAATAGGGGGTTTGAGCCTCCTTTCAGTTTGATACATATTATTTTGGGAATGAAATGAAGGCAGATATTTAAAAATGAAATATAAAGAGATGTTGAGAGATACAAAAAAATATTGCAATAAACAGGGAGATACTGTAATGCACAATTTTTCTTAATGAGAGAATGTATAGAAACTGTAAAATTATAGAGTGAATGACTCACTAGAATGGTGGAAGCCTATATTTGAGAAGAGATGTGATGGATAATCTCATTTGCAAGAATATGGTGATGTTTAAAATGAGTCTCTAGAGGCCTTTTTATCATAAAGAAAATCCAAAACCCTAACCCCGAAAGATGAAATTCCAAAAGTTTTGCAGGCCGTGATGAGGGTAATTGGTACGTCAACTTCCCAAAGGCGTAACTTTTGCATATGATTTATGCTTGGGGTGCACGATAGCTCATTTGAAAGGTATATATGAGGAATATACATGTTTACATAAAATTTTAGATAATTCCTAAAATGTGACTATGGTGGGCCCAAAAAAAATTTTTTAGGGCCTCAAAACGACCCCAAAAGTTTAGAACTCGAAAAGATGTAGAAAAACTACTAAGGTGGAAACCCCTATTTTGAGCCAGTGGAATAGGTGGGTGGCCACTAATTTCCACTTGGATAAATCCTCCCCAATTAGGAAGGAATGGCCTCCATTGCGTCAGGTCCCCAGGGAAGCGTTTGCTTAATTTGAACCTTGGTGAGTTGCTTGCCTTGATGAACAAGTCGCCATATTTAGCTTGTTGAAGGATGTTATGAACCAATCTAACTGCATGATCTGCCTGAGTGTGGGAGGAATATATCGATGAATATGTAACATGAATAACATGAAGGGAGTTATCATAACTTAATTTGAATGGGTAGTGTGGAGGCACCCCCGTAGGTGTAGTAGGAATATCTCTGTGTTATTCTACAATCTTGTTGATCTGCTTTTGTTGGATAGAAGGTTCTTGGGTCGTGGCTGCAATGGTTGCAATGTCCTTATTTTTTAACCATGTTTTGAAGAGGATGAATTTTGTGGTATGAGATATTACTTTGTGGCACTAATGTTTTGGTATAGTAGTCAGAACTACCTCTGGTATCTTGTAGGGCTGACCCCCAGAGTAATAATGATGCTACAGGGTCGAGACTCATAAACAACATGACACCTCCATATATATGGCTAGCCTAATAGAAAATCACATACTTCTAGTGGGGAAACATCACACGGTACCTCATCCTCGAAGGGATTGATGTCATATGATAGGAGACATTGTTGGCTGACACAAATATCTCATATATGGAGGAAACCATCCCATATTGTATGGTTGTGGGTGTGGTGTTGTCAACAAATCAAACAACTTGAAGACCTATGTTGATATGAGGTTCTTATGGATTCCTCTATCAATAATAAAATTAAATGGGGTCCCATTCACCCACATATATGAGTCTAAAAGGTGCTCCCTCTCCTCAGGATCCTATAGTTCTTCTAGTTGGATTGTTGCAATCATGATCGTAGCAATGTATTCTACATCAATTATCCATATCCTTTTATTATTGTCTAAATTGGAGTCTGAGTCAGGGCTTGGCTCTATTTCTTTGAGCTTGGCCACCAATGGCAGTTTCGAGCAACATTCATTGGTGTTGTTACAATGGATTATGTGGAAGTCACACCACTTTCTAGTGTTCTTCTTCGTCTTCCCATTGCTCTTCTTTTCTTATGGATTGGAATCGTTATATTGAGGCTGATTGTTCTGTGTGTTAGTGATGCCTTTACCATACTTTGATTGTTTCATATTTGCAGACCCAAATTCCCTCTTGTTCTATTTATTAAATTTCTTCTTGATTTTGACAACATTACTATAAGTGGCTCTCGATGATGAGATGTCCAAAAAATCCATTTTTGGTTCAGATGTACTTGTGTAGAGCCTCGCGGTATTTCAGAAATATATGTCACTCAAAGTCTTGGATACCCATCTTGGTGCACAAGATATGGAAGGTATTTGAGAACAAAGAACTATTTGTTCCCATTTTTTATATAGCATGGTCCATCTCATGTACTGGTCATCATAGTTTCCCACAGGGTAATATTTCTCCTTGACCGCATCCATAAAAAAATCCTAAGTGGGCTCGACCCCAATTATTCCAAACACCTATATGGAACTTTTATCCCGGTAAGTTTCCCACCAATATTTGACATGGGTGAGAGCCTTAAAGAGAACAAAGGTGTCATTTTATCCATCGGAAAAATTGTGAACAACAAAATAACCTTCTAGAAAATTTAACAATTCTTCCAAATCATCTGCATTGATCTAACCTTCAAACATGGGAATATCTAAATTAACTTGTACCTTGAATGGGGTAGCATATCCAAAGTGACTTCTTGATGAAGACATGCCTATTATTGTCATCAATCATTAAAGGATTTGGGAAAAAGTCTCGAACATCGTGTTCCTCTATTGCATGAGGGATTCAATGAGAAACATCTTGATGAGACCTTCTGATCCCTCATTCCTCTTATCTTCCTCTATGGGAGGTCACTTGGGCTAGTAAGAGTGGTCATCCTCAAGGTAAACTAGCTTGAGAGCCAACTTTCTATATCCTAACCTTGTCGGGGACATGCATAAGAAATGAAAATTAGTCTTCTCTGATATCACTGATCCAGATTATTTTGAGAATGAAATGAAGGAAGAGATGTAAAAATGAAATATACATATATATTGCAAGATACACAAAAAAAAATTAATAAACATAAATATACATAAAGTCATAATTTTTATTAATGATAGAATGTACAAAAACTATAAAATTACAGAGTGAATGACTCACTAGAATGGTGGTAGCTTATCTCTGAGAAGAGATGTGATGGCTATGGTTGTTGTTCTCGTTTCATCACTTGGGTGAGAAAAAAAATTGTACTTGCATGCCTAGTTGGGCTTGCTAGACAAGACAAAAGTTTGTGAGTGGGTTAAAGAAGCCAAACGCATGTAATAAACAAATAAACAATCTAAAAAAAATAAGGAAATAAAAACTAGAATGCATAAGAAACTTATAACCATAAACAATCAACCAGTGACCAAGATTATGCCACCAATGGATAACTATATTAGCTAGAAAAAAACCGTAGAGAAAAATGAGGACTTATGACTCCCCTCTTCTTCCTTGGGAGGGATCTTGAGTTCCCTAATGGAGAGCTCTTCTTAAAATGGAAGAAAAATGGAAAATGATGAAGAAAATCAATGCCTATTCCCTCAAGAGGTGAGTGGAATGGCCTATTACAATGGTTCTTGAATACTCCAAGGAGAAAAGAGGATTCTCAACGAAGGATTGAGGAAGCATAACAATACTATGAAGATCTTGGTTTCTTAGTGCACCCATGGCTTCCATTTATATCATTTGTTCAAAGAAAAAATCAACTGGTTCTTAGTGTGAACAAGGGGCCCTTTAGGGCACCCTTTAGTCCTTGACCAACCCCCCATTCGGATTTCTCTCAGATATGGAGGTCAAATCAAGTTGGGAGCTGGTCCATAAGTGGTTGCGGGGCAAGCAAGAACCATAAATGTGTCGTTCACAAGAGTGTGCATCTTTTCTCGTACATAATCACACATTTGGCGCATTGTGTGCTCTACAAAATTTGTTGGCTCGTGCACTGTGCACACACTTCCTTTAGTGAGTTTGCACATGTCAATTTTTTCCCAATTGTATAGTTTTTTCCTTTTAAAATGCATTTCATTGTTGCAGATGAACTAACTATTGTTGACATTTTTGTATTTCTGTAACCATTTGCATGCAATGTTGCGGATGAAATTTCAATGATAACAGATGCCCCATGATGTGTGAGGTTAGGAGCATATGTATAGCCAAAATACATCAATGTTTCTTCTACTAAGAGTGCCATTGTAATGAAGAGTGTTGAGAGGAGCTTCAAGAGAGATCTGTCAGGGGGAGAGGGGAAACTGTGGGACCCAAACCTTTCTCTAGGGAGAAAAAATAAAATTTGTATACAAACAAGGTGGGCATGCATTACAAGAAAGAAAGGTTGGGGCTCATTTAAAATAAAGAGAGGATTGAAACTGTGTTATAATTGCATAAGATTAGGACATCTTGCTAAGGAATTCCCTGGTACAGGTCCTATTTGTCTTTTTTGTAAATCTATTGGTCATGAAGTTAAGGATTGTCCAAGAATGATTGCTAAAGTTGAAAACATGAATATGAGACAAGAAAACTAGAAATAAGGTCAAGATACTAAGGATATGTTAAAGAATAATTCATAAAAAGAGTCAGATACTATGTTAATATAGTTAAAAGAAGTAATGAATGATCACAGAGACATCATTTTACCAGAGATCCTGAAAGAAAAACAATGGATAGTTACAAGAATAGAAGACTTCGACATAGAATGTGTCTTGGATGAAGAAACACACGTGAATATTATGCCATAAAGCACTTGGAAAATTTTTGGAAATCCTTCTATGATACCTTCATTGGGAAGGATAGGCTTGTTTAAAAGAAATATGATAACCCTATGTGAAAGAGTCACTAATATACCTATGATTTCTCATGAAACATCGACTGAAGAAGAATTTGAAGTCATTAAATTTGTTGAGAACAACGACCCCTTTCCACTTTTGTTAGGAATGACTTGGATTGAGAAGGATCAGATCAGAAGGAAAGTAGAGGAAGAAGCTACAAAAAATAAAAAGCAAGAACAAAGGGATCTCATAGCTCGAATAATAGAGGGACTAATAGAAGAACAAGAGGATAAGTCGAAACAACCGAGGGCAAGAGAATTAACTGTCGAGGTTGAAAGAACGCAAAAAGGTTTGAAGGACCTATCCTTGTAAGAAAGAAGAATACCTAACCTAGAGTTAATAAGAGAAGAGGCATTAAATTTGAACTCTTTGATAGAACATCAGCAGTCTGAAGTTACTATGCTAAGAGAAGATAAGAATAAGAATGGAAAGAGGAACCCAGAGACTCATATCATAGAAAAGAAGGCAAGGAAGCTCAGAAAGAAGAAACCCAAGTCAGAAAAACTACAGGAAGTTCCAGAGAAGATTTCATAGAAGATAGATCTACAAAACTTGAACCTCGCCAAAATAGCAGAACCACATAGAATGGGACTTCGCCAGGGTGAAGAAATATGACTGTTGGAGGCACCCCGACTATTAGAATAATGCTCCAGAATGGCTAGAAACTCATTTATTGACAGAAAGAACGCCATTGAACCATTGGGATAGCACCATAATGCACTGATTCGCATTGATTGATGCATTCCTGCCTATTGGAGGAATCTATTACGATGCTTTCTTATTTAACTTATTGGACGCTGCGTTGAGACCAATTTTTTCCACCTGTGATTATTTGAGCTAGTAGAGAATCAATTCTATATTGCATTGTGATTTCTATACCTCACCATCCATTTCATTACCTTGCTTTTCCATTCACCTATCCGATCTATTTGGTTACAAGTGTGAATGTCAGGCAAAGCTAGCGCGTTAGAGAAGTCTGTGGAGGATATTCTTGTGGAGCTCATGAATGAGAGAGTTATGTCTATAGGAATACAGGCATCGTTGACTGGAGGACTACAAGCATCCCCCTCGACTGGACGTCATTCTAGACGTACTACCGAGAAGCAAAGAAAGCACCACTATGATTTGGCTAATGCAAAGCAAATCCCATCGGTCTTTCCAGATTATATACTGCCTTTGGCTAGTGTGCTTAGCCACCACAATATCCCACGTGACTTAGAGTACACTGTTGACACTCGGAACTGAAAATGGGTTGCAACAAATCAATCCTGAGGCAACCCCAAACCACTTTGGATTAGAAGCTGCCCTCCTCCAACCCGAGAGGGATCTCTCGAACAATGTCACAATATGATCTTCAGTAAACGTGAAATGGTGGGCAGATTTATGGGTAAATGATGGTCTTGGATTCTTAGAGTTTGGGGGTTAAACCAGGGAAATGGTCCATTGGGCATGGAGTCAAGTGAAAACCAAATAAAGGAGATAATAGCAGAGATCGTTTAACTTGCGGAAAGTGAGGCAAAGTAAGTCTATCTTTCAGTGATTTGATAATCATGATGCGGTGGCAGAAAAAGGAAAGGAAAGGCCGATGTAGAAAAGAATATATGCAGAATTATGGAAGTGTAGACTGGTCTTACACCTGCTGATAGCTAGTGCAGAGGAAAGATAGTAAACAATTATAGAAAACCAAAATTCATTCGCTATTGTAGTGGTCGTACTAAAGTATAACAGAGCTCATTAGTTAGAAGAAAATGAACTTGTAACACAGTCGTGACGAAATAAGGAAGAAATAAACAATATGACAATGACAATATCAACTGTGGGTAAGGAGCATATAGAATGAGTTCCAAACAAATTTAACACAGCCGAAATAAAGAAGAACATACTGAAATAAATCGACTGTGATGAATCTCACAGTCACAAGTAAAAAATCTTTTGTATTAATTCATTCTGGTTTACAAATTAACTCAGCCAAAAGAACCCCCTCTTCACCAGAGGTTTATTCCCCAGCTCGCCCCTGCCCGCCCCCCCCTCTATTTTTTTCTTACATCAATCTATCTTTTAAAAGAAAACTCTAAAATAAAACTCTTTGTATTCCGGGAATATGAAACGGTTCGCCTTCATGGAATTCGCAACTGCCAGATGCTCTGTCGTTACTAAAATTAGTGTGCGCTGGTAAAAAACCCATTCATGTACCCCTGGTCTCCGCCATTTCTTGCATTAATGAATTCCAGCAACAGGTCTCTAAGCTTTGCACACTTTTTTAATTAAATAGATATGTAGATGGACCTAGGAAGGCTCCCAACCAATGTGTAGGACCGATCGCTCCAGGTGGACTATCGCTTCATTTTCCTCTGCTATGGGTTCGATGCACTAGAATCCATTTGCTGCAACTTATCCAACTGCCTGAGAGTTTCCATCCATCTGCCTCCAACGAAAGAATTCGTCTTCTCTGCCATATGTAACTCTCTCCCACACAACTGGAAGAGTAAACATATTTTCCCAATCTGGGCAACGAAGGAAGTTTCTTCCAACGAATATTGAACTCTCTTAAATCGAGCATCCACACATCGTACAGATTAGGCAAATGTTCTTTTGTTACAGTGGTTGTGACTGGAGTGAGCACATATACACTCTCACCGTCACACACATAGTTTGAATATAATTTCCCTAACATATTAGGGATTGGAGGTGGCAGAAGTGTACTCCTTGTACCACAAAATGGATCCCACACCTAGAGACTGAAATTTGTCTCATAAATCCTGCGGCGTTGAACAACAAGACGAGATACAATGAATTCCTGAGAGGAGAGGCTAGCAGACAGGTTGTAAGTGTTGTCCAACGGCATGCGGTCCATTGCTTGGAAATTCATATGGGTCGTGCCCATGCCCGCCTTCTTCTGAAGAGTTTCAACAGCGATATCACCCATTTCAGCCGGGAGTACTACAGGTTTCGATACATGCATCACTAATCACCTCGCTGACCGAAAGAGCATAGGGTTCATTGAAGCAAGCATGCCTCCATCTCTGGTCTGCATCTGCATCACATGAGAGCCCAACCCATCTCCTAGATTAGGCGGGAGATGTATCTGTTTCTTCATGACTTTATCGGAGAAATTACCAATGGGATCAGAGTTCCGGGAAGAGTTCTTAAATACATTTTCATTCAATCCCCATTTCTGAATCAGTTCTTCATTCTCTTCAATGTCCAACATTTTACCATGAGCCTTACTATCCGAGATATGGCTCATTTGCTTCAACTCGGTTTCTGCAAGTTCGGTCAGAATGGAAGTTATTTGATCCATATCGTCATCTGAATTTTCTATTGAAAAGGTGAACCACCATTATAGACGGCGCCGGTAAATCCATGAGCAGCCACCGTCTTTAGCGTTCCGCGAGCTGAATCGGGTAGGCTTTTAGAAACCCCCCTGGGCACTCTGCCTGCTTCATGATCTGAATAATCCTTAAATGTACAACTTCCAACATGATAATGCTCATCCTTATCAGTAATTTCATATCCTAAGCCCACAATGAGCTCTGGTCTTCTAGCTTTCCCACTCAACACAAAAATGGGCATTCCATCTTCACACGGATGGTTGGTCACCAAGACATCGCCCTCTTTCAAATCCTCACCCCAATATTTGAGTTACCAACGGACCATGCTAGACATTGCACCCAAGTGGACAGGTATATGCGGTGCATCGGTCATAAGGCCCCCATCAGGGCTGAATAGTGCACATGAAAAATGAAGACGCTCTTTGATGTTGGTTTCTTTGAAGCATCGCACCCATCTATTCTACAATCCCCATCGTTCAGAACCTACTCGTCGGTGCCTCCACATTCTGCACCACCACCGACGAGCACCTCGTGAATGGTCTTTCGCCATCATCACACAAATGGTAACGCTCCAATCATCACATGAATGGTAATGCCCCAATATCTCCTGAAGCCACTTGCCATAATCTTCCATTTCTGGACTGTCGAGTTAAACCTAGCACTCTTCGGGCGCCAGAGAAATTGGAATAAATTTTCTAATTCTTCCTTATTCTTCGATTAATGCTCACAATGTTATAAATACTTTGCTTGGACCCAAAATCACGATCGGAGCTCAAAATCATGGTTGAAATCCCTAAAACATCAATTGAACAACCATGTCAAACTAATGGTACAATTAACCCGTCATGTAAAAGATCTCATGTTTTGGGGCAGAGAGATCGAAAGGTTATTCATTTAGTGCTTGTTGCATGAAGAAGAGAATTTGATGTGTGGGACCAATATTCTATCACAAACCTCCCAACTAACGATCCTTCCCTCTCCATCAGCTTCAATGGATGATCACCTTCCACCATCTCACCATCACTGATGGAAACAAACATGTCACTGTCCATAACAGTAGGTATCCTGTGTGCAACAGTAATTACAGTACAATCTGCAACTTCCTTTCTAATTATTGTCTGGAGAATGGCATCTGTAGTATTTTTTGTTAATATTGTTGCTTCATCCAGAACAAAGATTCGACTTTTCCTTAGCAATGCATGTCCCAAAGTTTACCGAGATAGACTGACCCAAAACCTCCAACGCCAAGTTCATTCTCCTCGTGGAAGCAATTTGTAGTCTGAAGAAGTGCTTCATAAGAGAATATTGGCAAATTTCCTATTTCACGCCCAGGCAGTTGTCTAGGAAGACCGTCGTTCAGAGGAGATTTTCTTTTCTTCAGATAATACGCCAAGGACAGTACCGTTGTAAGCGCATCTCCTCCAACGGAGCAACCTATTATTATAATGGATTTGTCTCGTCGACCATGGCCTGGGCATTTGTCAGTACGACATCCGTCGTTTCAATAGCAAAGGAATGGAGCAGCAACAGTTGAAGCCGAAGTCTTGTAACCACATATCCCCTGACTCGCTTGACATGATTCACATATTTCAGTTTTGTGAACCGAGTGTATTATTGCTGCATGAATTGTTACTTGTCCCATATGACATTCCCGATTCGAACTCTTATGCTTGTACAAAGAGTAATAGAGACTAGCATTACATTTTGATGGTTGTAATTGATCAGGTATATTACATTTGTACGTGTATACAGTCAGGTTCTCTGTGGCCGCAAATGTGAAGACGGTGTGTTCAAATTCTGAAGACTTTTTCTAATTATTCATACTAGCATCTAAAAATTGACATTTTTGTCCTCTGGTAATAATAACAAGTGTAGGATCGAGAAATGCTAGTATTGTGTAACTCTGGCCATGAATCTTGATAACTGAACTTGAGTTATGTACATAGTTAATATGAAATCTAGGGAGACCGCATCCACGATTTCCTACACCAAAAGGATACCGTATATGCATAGTCCCACATTTACTATTATCTTTGCAATACTAATATTTCATGTCCCAGCTTAAGGAGAAGGGAAATAGAGAGGCACAACAGGCAGTAAGGATAAGGAAGAAGAGGTTTTGAGGCAGTGAAGGAAGAAGGCGATGAACATATAGTTCCATCAAGAGAAGATGAGATGACAGGTGTATATAATAGTGCCTTTATATCAAGGAATCCCATTGGTGCTTGGGATAAAAAACACCGAGTAGAGAAATTTCCGAATCTGTTACAACATAGGCTCCATCTAGGTATGGTAATTTCCCGCAAAGTGCCAAGAACAGTAAACCAGGTGCCTTCATCCATTGGGAAACCTTAAGAAAAAGTTGTAATTCTAAGTTCTCCCGCCAGTGAAATCACCATCGGAAACTTTTAATGGAGTCGACAGAGCATGTGCAATGAATATTTGCCTATGACCGGCTGCTCAACCAGGCCTTAGGACTATGGAAATGTTGTTCTCCCAGGGATAGATATCAACTTCAAAATCCCCGGCAACGGCACCAAAAATGTTGACACTCGGAACTGAAAATGGGTTGCAGCAAATCAATCCCGATGCCACCTTGAACCACTTTGGATTAGAAGTTGTCGTCCTCCAACCTGAGAGGGATCTCTCGAACAATGTCACAATATGATCTTCAGTAAATGTGAAATGGTGGGCAGATTTATGGGTAAATGATGGTCTTGCATTCTTAGAGTTTGGGGATTAAACTAGGGAAATGGTCCATTGGGCATGGAGTCAAGTGAAAACCGAAGAAAGGAGACAATAACAAAGATCGTTTAACTTGTGGAAAGTGAGGCAAAGTAAGTCTATCTTTTAGCGATTTGATAATCATGATGTGGTAGCAGAAAAAGGAAAGGAAAGGTCGATGTAGTAGAGAATATATGTAGAATTATGGAAGTGTAGACTGGTCTTACACCCACTGATAGCTGGTGCAGAGGAAAGACAATAAACAATTACAGAAAACCAAAATTCATTTTCTATAGTAGTGGTCGTACTAAAGTATAATGAAGCTCATCAGTTAGAAGAAAACAAACTTGTAACACAGTCGTGACAGAATAAGGAAGAAATAAACAATATGATAATGACAATATCAACCATGGGTAAGGAGCATATAGAATGAGTTCCAAACAAATTTAACACAACTGAAATAAAGAAGAACATACTGAAAGAAATCGACCGTGATGAATCTCATAGTCACAAGTAAAAATTATTCTGTATTAATTCATTATGGTTTACAAATGAACTCAGCCAAAAGAACCCCCTCTTCACCAGAGGTTTATTCCCCAGCTCTCCCCTGCGCACCCCCCCCTCTGTTTTTTTCTTACATCAATCTATCTTTTAAAAGAAAACTCTAAAATAAAACTCTTTGTATTCCGGGAATATGAAACAGTTCGCCTTCATGGAATTCACGACTGCCAGATGCTATGCCGTTACTAACAATGGTGTGCATTGGTAAAAAGCTCGTTCATGTACCCCTAGTCTCCTCCATTTCCTGTGTTAATGAATTCCAGCAACAGGTCTCTAAGCTTTGCACACTGATTTAATTAAATAGATATGTAGATGGACCTGAGAAGGCTCCCAACCAATGTGTAGGACCGATCACTCCAGGTGGACTGTCGCTTCATTTTCCTCTGCTCTGGGTTCGATGCACTAGCGTCCATTTGCTGCAACTTCTCCAACTGCCTAAGAGTTTCCATCCATCTGCCTTCGACGAAATAAATCATCTTCTCTACCATATGTAGCTCTCTCCCACACAACTCGAAGAGTAAACATATTTTCCCAATCTGGGCAACGAAGGAAGTTTCTTCCAACGAACATTGAACTCTCTTAAATCGAGCATCCACACATCGTACAGATCAGGCAATTGTTCTTCTGTTACGGTGGCTGCAACTGGAGTGAGCACATACACGCTCTCACCGTCGCACACATAGTTTGAATCTAATTTCCCTAACATATTAGGGATTGGAGGTGGCAGAAGTGTACTCTTTGTACCACAAAAGGGATCCCACACCCAGAGACTGAAATCTGTCTTATAAATCCTGCGGCGTTGAACAACGAGACGAGATACAATGAATTCTTGAGAGGAGAGGCTAGCAGACGGGTTGTAAGTGTTTTCGAATGGCATGCGGTCTATTTCTTGGTAAGTCATATGGGTCATGCCCATGCCCACCATCTTCTGAAGAGTTTCAACAACGATATCACCCATTTCAGTCGGGAGTACTACAAGTTTCGATACGTGCATCACTAATCGCCCCGCTGACCGAAAGAGTGTAGGGTTCATTGAAGCAAGCATGCCTCCATCTCTGGTCTGCATCTACATCACATGAGAGCCCAGCCCATATCCTAGATCAAGAGGGAGCTTAATCTATTTCTTCATGACTTTATCGAAGAAATTAACAATGGGATCAAAGTTCCGGGAAGAGTTCTTAAATACATTTTTGTTCAGTCCCCGTTTCTGAATCATTTCTTCATTCTCTTCAATGTCCAACATTTTACCCCAAGCCTTACTATCCAAGACATGGCTCATTTGCTTCAACTCGGTTTCTGCAAGTTCAGTCAGAATGGAAGTTACTTGATCCATATCGTCATCTGAATCTACTATTGAAAAGGTGAACCGTCGTTATAGACGATGCCGGTAAATCCATGAGCAACCACCGTCTTTGGCGTTCCACGAGCCGAATTGGGTAGGCTTTTAGAAACCCCCCTGGGTGCTCTGCCTACTTCATGATCTGAATTATCCTTAAATTTACAACTCCCAACATGATAACGCTCATCCTTATCAAGAATTTCATATCCTAAGCCCACAGTGAGCTCTTCTCCTCTGGCTTTCCCACTCAATGCAAAAACGGGCATTCCATATACACACGGACAGTTGGTCACCAAGACATCACCCTCTTTCAAATCCTCACCCCAATATTTGAGTTGCCAATGGACTGTGCTAGACATTGCACCCAAGTGGACAGGTATATGCAGTGCATCGGTCACAAGGCCCCCATCAGGGCTGAATAGTGCACATGAAAAATCAAGACGCTCTTTGATGTTGGTTTCTTTGAAGCATTGCAACCATCTGTTCTACAATCCCCATCATTCAGAACCTGCTCGCTGGTGCCTCCATGTTCTGCACCACCACCCATGAGCACCTCTTGAATGGTCTTTGCCCATCATCACATGAATGGTAACGCTCCAATCATCACATGAATGGTAACACCCCAATATCTCCTGAAGCCACTTGCCATAATCTTCTTCCATTTTTGGAAGGACGAGTTAAACCTAGCACGCTTCGGGAGCCAGAAAACTTGGAATAAAGTTTCTAATTCTTTCTTATTCTTCGATTAACTCTCACAATGTTGTAAATACTTTGCTTGGTCCCGAAATCACGATCGGAGCTCAAAATCATGGTTGAAAGCCCTAAAACATCAATTGAACAACCATGTCAAACTAATGGTACAATTAACCTGTCATGTAAAAGATCTCATGTTTTGGGGTAGAGAGATCGAAAGGTTATTCATTTAGTGCTTGTTGCATGAAGAAGAGAATATGATGCATGGGACCAATATTCTATCACAAGCCTCCCAAATAACGATCCTTCCCTCTCCAACAGCTTCAATGGATGATCACCTTCCACCATCTCACCATCATTGATGGAAAAAAGCATGTCACTGTCCATAACAGTAGGTATCCTGTGTGCAACAGTAATTACAGTGCAATCTGCAACTTCTTTTCTAATTATTGTCTGGAGAATGGCATCTGTAGTATTGTCTGTTGATACTGTTGCTTCATCCAGAACAAAGATTTGACTTTTCCTTAGCAACGCACGTCCCAAAGTTTACTGAGATAGACCAACCCAAAACCTCCAACGCCAAGTTCATTCTCCTCGTGGAAGAAATTTGTAGTCTGACGAAGTGCTTCATAAGAGAATATTGGCAAATTTCCTATTTCACGCCCAGGTAGTTGTCTAGGAAGACCGCCGTTCGAAGGAGATTTTCTTTTTTTCAGATAATATGCCAAGGAAAGTACCGCTGTAAGCGCATCTCCTCCAATGGAGCAACCTATTATTATAATAGCTTTGTCTCGTCGACCATGTTCAGGGCATTTGTCAATACGGGATCCGTCATTGCAATAGCAAAGGAACGCCGCAACAACAGTTGAAGCCGAAGTCTTGTAACCACATATCCCCTGACTCGCTTGACATGATTCACATCTTTCAGTTTTGTGAACCGAGTGTATTATTTCCGCATGAACTGTTACTTGTCCCATATGACATTCCCAAGTCGAACTCTTATGCTCGTACAAAGAGTAATAGAGACTAGCATTACATTTCGAGGGTTGTAATTGATCAGGTATATTACATTTGTACGTGTATACAGTCAGGTTCTCTGTGGCCGTAAATGTGAAGACGGTGTGTTCAAATTTTGAAGACTTTGTCTGATTATTCATACTAGCATCTAAAAATTGACATTTTTTACCTCTGGTAATAATAACGAGTGTAGGATCAAGAAATGCTAGTATTGTGTAACTCTGACCATGAATCTTGATAACTGAACTTGAGTTATGTACACATTTAATTTGAAAGATAGGGAGACCGCATCCACGATTTCCCACACCGAAAGGATACCATATATGCATAGTCCCACATTTACTATTATTTTTGCAATATTGATATTTCACGTCCCAGCTTAAGGAGAAGAGAAATAGAGAGGCACAACAGGTAGTAAGGATAAGGAAGAAGAGGTTTTGAGGCAGCGAAGAAAGAAGGCGATGAACATATAGTTCCATCAAGGCGATGAACATATAGTTCCATCATGATCTGAATAATCCTTAAATGTACAACTCCCAACATGATAACGCTCATCCTTATCAAGAATTTCGTATCCTAATCGAATAATGCGATCTACTCCTTTGGCTTTCCCACTCAACGCAAAAACGAGAATTCCATCTGCACACGGACGGTTGGTCACCAAGACATCGCCCTCTTTCAAATCCTCACCCCAATATTTGAGTTGCCAACAGACTATGCTAGACATTGCACCCAAGTGGAAAGGTATATGCAGTGCATCGGTCACAAGGCCCCCATCAGGGTTGAATAGTGCACATGAAAAATCAAGACGCTCTTTCATGTTGGTTTCTTTGAAGCGTCGCAACCATCTGTTTTGCAATCCCCATCATTCAGAACATGCTCATTGGCGCCTCCACGTTCTGCACCACCACCCACGAGCACCTCGTGAATGGTCTTTCCCCATCATCACACGAATGGTAACGCTCTAATCATCACATGAATGGTAACGCCCCAATATCTCTTGAAGCCACTTGCCATAATCTTCTTCCATTTATGGAACGACGAGTTAAACCTAGCACGCTTCGGATGCCGAAAAACTTGGAATAAAGTTTCTAATTCTTTCTTATTCTTCGATTAACTCTCACAATGTTGTAAATACTTTTCTTGGACCCGAAATCACGATCCGAGCTCAAAATCATGGTTGAAATCCCTAAAACATCTATTGAACAACCATGTCAAACTAATGGTACAATTAACCCGTCATGTAAAAGATCTCATGTTTTGGGGCAGAGAGATCGAAAGGTTATTCATTTAGTGCTTGTTGCATGAAGGTTATTCACAAGCCTCCCAAATAACGATCCTTCCCTCTCCAACAGCTTCAATGGATGATCACCTTCCACCATCTCACCATCACTGATGGAAACAAGCATGTCATTGTCCATAACAGTAGGTATCCTGTGTGCAACAGTAATTACAGTGCAATCTGCAACTTCCTTTCTAATTATTGTCTAGAGAATGGCATCTGTAGTATTGTCTGTTGATACTGTTGCTTCATCCAGAACAAAGATTCAAATTTTCCTTAGCAATGCACATCCCAAAGTTTACCGAGATAGACCGACCCAAAACCTCCAACACCAAGTTCATTCTCCTCATGGAAGAAATTTGTAGTCTGACGAAGTTCTTCATAAGAGAATATTGGCAAATTGCCTATTTCACGCCCAGGCAATTGTCTAGGAAGATCGTCGTTCGGAGGAGATTTTCTTTTCTTCAGATAATACACCAAGGACAGTACCGCTGTAAGCGAAGCTCCTCCAACGGAGCAACCTATTATTATAATGGCTTTGTCTCGTCGACCATGGTCGGGGCATTTGTCAATACGGGATCCGTTGTTGCAATAGAAAAGGAACTCCGGAGCAACAGTTGAAGCCGAAGTCTTGTAACCACATATCCCCTGACTCGCTTGACATGATTCACAGCTTTCAGTTTTGTGAACTGAGTGTATTATTTCCGCATGAACTGTTACTTGTCCCATATGACATTCCCGAGTCGAACTCTTATGCTCGTACAAAGAGTAATAGAGAGTAGAATTACATTTCGAGGGTTGTAATTGATCAGGTATATTACATTTGTACGTGTATACAGTCAGGTTCTCTGTGGCCGTAAATGTGAAGATGATGTGTTCAAATTTTGAAGACTTTGTCTGATTATTCATACTAGCATCTAAAAATTGAAATTTTTGACCTCTGGTAATAATAACGAGTGTAGGATCGAGAAATGCTAGTATTGTGTAACTCTGACCATGAATCTTGATAACTGAACTTGAGTTATGTACACAGTTAATCTGAAATATAGGGAGACCGCATCCCCGATTTCCTACACCGAAAGGATACCATATATGCATAGTCCCACATTTACTATTATTTTTGCAATACTGATATTTTGCCTCCCAGCTTAAGGAGAAGGGAAATAGAGAGGCACAACAGGCAGTAAGTATAAGGAAGAAGAGGTTTTGAGGCAGCGAAGGAAGAAGGTGATGAACATATAGTTCCATCAAGAGAAGATGAGATGATAGGTGTATAAAATAGTGCCTTTATATCAAGGAATCCCATTGGTGCTTGGGAAAAAAAAAACTGAGTAGAGAAAGTTCCAAAATCTATTACAACATAGGATCCATCTAGGGATGATACTTTCCCGAAAAGTGCCAAGAATAGTAGACAAGGTGCCTTCATCCATTGGGCGACCTTACACGAAAGTTGTAATTCTTAGTTCTCTCGCTTGTGAAATCACCATCGGAAACTTTTAATGGAGTCGCCAGAGCATGTGCAACCAATATTTGCCTATGACTGACTGCTCAACTAGGCCTTAGGAC
>JZKD02S1655224.1:1340060-1351085 GCA_000966675.3 Picea glauca
GGATAAAAAAAACTGAGTAGAGAAATTTCCAAAATCTATTACAACATAGGCTCCATCTAGGGATGATACTTTCCCGCAAAGTGCCAAGAATAGTAGACAAGGTGCCTTCATCCATTGGGCGACCTTACACGAAAGATGTAATTCTTAGTTCTCTCGCTTGTGAAATCACCATCGGAAACTTTTAATGGAGTCGCCAGAGCATGTGCAACCAATATTTGCCTATGACTGACTGCTCAACTAGGCCTTAGGACTATGAAAATGTTGTTCTCCCAGGGATAGATATCAACTTCGAAATCCCTGGCAACGACGCCAAAAATGTTGACACTCGAAATTGAAAATGGGTTGCAGCAAATCAATCCCGAGGCAACCTCGAACCACTTTGGATTAGAAGCTACCCTCCTCCAACCCGAGAGGGATCTCTCGAACAATGTCACAATATGATCTTCAGTAAATGGGAAATGGTGGGTAGATTTATGGGTAAATGATGGTCTTTGATTCTTATATTTTGGGGGTTAAACCAGGGAAATGGTCCATTGGTCATGGAGTCAAGTGAAAACCGAAGAAAGGAGACAACAACAGAGATCTTTTAACTTGCAAAAAGTGAGGCAAAGTAAGTCTATCTTTCAGCGATTTGATAATCATGATGCGGTAGAAGAAAAAGGAAAGGAAAGGCCGATGTAGCAGAGAATATATGCAGAATTCTAGAAGTGTAGACTGGTCTTACACCTGCTAATAGCTGGTGCAGAGGAAAGACAGTAAACAATTACAGAAAACGAAAATTCATTCGCTATAGTAGTGGTCGTACTAAAGTATAACGAAGCTCGTCAGTTAGAAGAAAATGAACTTGTAACACAGTCGTGACGGAATAAGGAAGAAATAAACAATATGATAATGACAATATCGACTGTGGGTAAGGAGCATACAGAATGAGTTCCAAACAAATTTAACACAACTGAAATAAAGAAGAACATACTGAAAGAAATCGACCGTGATGAATCTCACAGTCACACATAAACAATCTTTTGTATTAATTCATTCTGGTTTACAAATTAACTCAGCCAAAAGAACCCCCTCTTCACCAGAGGTTTATTTCCCAGCTCACCCCTGCACGCCCCCCCCTCTATTTTTTTCTTACATCAATCTATTTTTTAAAAGAAAACTCTAAAATAAAACTCTTTGTATTCTGGGAATATGAAACGGTTCTCCTTCATGGAATTCACGACTGCCATATGATCTGCCATTACTAACATTGGTGTGCGCTAGTAAAAAACTCGTTCATGTACCCCTGGTCTCTGCCATTTCCTACGTTAATGAATTCCAGCAATAGGTCTCTAATATTTGCACACTGATTTAATTAAATAGATATGTAGATGGACCTAAGAAGGCTCCCAACCAATGTGTAGGACCGATCGCTACAGGTGGACTGTCGCTTCATTTTCCTCTGCTCTGGGTTCGATGCACTAGCATCCATTTGCTGCAACTTCTCCAACTGCCTGAGAGTTTCCATCCACCTGCCTCCGACGAAAGAATTCGTCTTCACTGCCATATGTAGCTCTCTCCTGCACAACTGGAAGAGTAAACCTATTTTCCCAATCTGAGAAACAAAGGAAGTTTCTTCCAACAAACATTGAACTCTCTTAAATTGAGCATCCACACATCGTACAGATCAGGCGGTTGTTCTTCTGTTACAGTGGCTATGACTGGAGTGGGCACATATATGCTCTCACCATTGCACACATAGTTTGAATATAATTTCATTAACATATTAGGGATTGGAGGTGGCGGAAGTGTACTCTTTGTACCACAAAATGGATCCCACACTCAGAGACTGAAATCTATCTTATAAATCCCACAGCGTTGAACAACAAGACGAGATACAATGAATTTCTGAGAGGAGAGGCTAGCAGACGGGTTGTAAGTGTTGTCCAACGACATGTGGTCCATTGCTTGGGAAGTCATATGGGTCATGCCCATGCCCGCCATCTTCTGAAGAGTTTAAACAACGGTATCACCCATTTCAGCTGGGAGTACTACATGTTTCGATACGTGCATCACTAATCGCCTCGCTGACTAAAAGAGCATAGGGTTCATTGAAGCAAGCATGCCTCCATCTCTGGTCTGCATCTGCATCACATGAGAGCCCAACCCATCTCCTAGATCAGGTGGGAGCTTAATCTGTTTCTTCATGACTTTATTGGAGAAATTACCAATGGGATCAGAGTCCTGGGAAGAGTTATTAAACACATTTTCGTTCAATCCCCATTTCTGAATCAGTTCTTCATTCTCTTCAACGTCTAGCATTTTACCCCAAGCCTTACTATCCGAGACATGGCTCATTTGCTTCAACTCATTTTCTTCAAGTTCGGTCAGAATGGAAGTTAGTTGATCCATATCGTCATCTGAATATGCTATTGAAAAGGAAAACCATTGTTATAGATGACGCCGGTAAATCCATGAGAAACAACCGTCTTTGGCGTTCCGTGAGCCGAATTAGGTAGGATTTTAGAAAACCCCCTGGGCGCTCTGCCTGCTTCATGATCTGAATAATCCTTAAATGTACAACTCCCAACATGATAACGCTCATCCTTATCAATAATTTTGTATCCTAAGCCCACAACGAGCTCTGATCCTCTGGCTTTCCCACTCAACACAAAAACAGGCATTCCATATGCACACGGACGGTTGGTCACCAAGACATCACCCTATTTCAAATCCTCACCCCGATATTTTAGTTACAAATGGACCATGCTAGACATTGCACCCAAGTGGACAGGTATATGTGGTGCATCGGTCATAAGGCCCCCATCAGGGCTAAATAGTGCACATGAAAAATCAAGACGCTCTTTGATGTTCGTTTCTTTGAAGCGTCGCACCCATCTGTTCTGCAATCCCCATCATTTAGAACCTACTCGCTGGCACCTCCACGTTCTGTGCCACCATCCACGAGCACCTCATGAATTGTCTTTCCTCATCATCACACGAATGGTAACACTCCAATCATCACACGAATGGTAACACCCCAATATCTCTTGAAGCCACTTTCCATAATCTTCTTCCATTTCTGGAATGGCGAGTTAAACCTAGCATGCTTCAGGTGCCGGAAAACTTGGAATAAAGTTTCTAATTCTTCCTTATTCTTCTATTAACGCTCACAATGTTGTAAATACTTTGCTTGGACCCGAAATCACGATCGGAGCTCAAAATCATGGTTGAAAGCCCTAAATTATCAATTCAACAAGCATGTCAAACTAATGGTACAATTAACCCGTCATGTAAAAGATCTCATGTTTTGGGGCAGAGAGATCGAAAGGTTATTCATTTAGTGCTTGTTGCATGAAGAAGAGAATTTGATGCGTGGGACCAATATTCTATCACAAGCCTCCCAAATAACGATCCTTCCCTCTCCATCAACTTCAATGGATGATCACCTTCCACCATCTCACCATCACTGATGGCAACAAGCATGTCACTGTCCATAAAAGTAGATGTCCTATGTGAAACAGTAATTACAGTGCAATCTACAACTTCCTTTCTAATTATTGTCCTGAGAATGACATCTGTAGTATTGTCTGTTGATATTGTTTCTTCATCCAGAACAAATATTCGACTTTTCCTTAGCAACGCACGTCCCAAATTTTACCGAGATAGACCAACCCAAAACCTCCAAAACCAAGTTCATTATCCTTGTGGAAGCAATTTGTAGTCTGACGAAGTGCTTCATAAGAGAATATTGACAAATTGCCTATTTCACGCCCAGGCAGTTGTCTAGGAAGACCATCGTTTGGATGAGATTTTATTTTCTTCAGATAATATGACAATGACATTACCGATGTAAGCGCAGCTCCTCCAATGGAGCAACCTATTATTATAATGAATTTTTCTCGTCGTCCATGGCTGTGGCATTTGTCAATACGAGATCTGTCATTGCAATAGCAAAGGAATAACACAGTAACAGTTGAAGCCGAAGTCTTTTAACCACATATCCCCTGACTCACTTGACATGATTCACAACTTTCAGTTTTTCTAACCGAGTGTATTATTGCCACATGAACTGTTACTTGTCCCATATGACATTCCTGAGTCGAACTCTTATGCTTGTACAAAGAGTAATAGAGACTAGCATTACATTTCGAGGGTTGTAATTGATCAGGTATATTACATTTGTATGTGTATACAGTCAATTTCTCTGTGGCCATAAATGTGAAGACGGTGTGTTCAAATTCTGAAGACTTTGTCTGATTATTCATACTAGCATCTAAAAATTGACATTTCTGACCTCTGGTAATAATAACGAGTGTAGGATCGAGAAATGCTAGTATTGTGTAACTCTATCCATGAATCTTGATAACTGAACTTGAGTTATGTACACAGTTAATCTGAAAGCTAGGGAGACCGCATCCACAATTTCCTACACTGAAAGGATACCATATATGCATAGTCCCACATTTACTATTATCTTTGCAATACTGATATTTCGCGTCCCATCTTAAGGAGAAGGGAAATAGAGAGGCACAACAGGCAATAAGGATAAGGAAGAAGAGGTTTTGAGGTAGCGAAGGAAGAAGGCGATGAACATATAGTTCCATCAAGAGAAGATGAGATGACAGGTGTATATAATAGTGCCTTTTTATCAAGGAATCCCATTGGTGCCTGGGATAAAAAAAATTGAGTAGAGAAATTTCTGAAATCTGTTACAACATACATGATGATCACTACATACATCTCGAAGGGGATACGCGTAGTTGGACCCCAGTTAGGATAGATCCCAGCTCTAAAGAAAAATGACTTTAACCTCGGAGATAGGAAGAACTATGTGATGCTCATGCTACATAGGTATTTGATGAAGATGACTTGGAAGAAGCCACACATAGTCTCCCATCCGTGGATAAAGGAGCTCGCGTAGTCCACGATCCTGAATGTAACGAAGATCCCTCACTTTGGTCGGCATAAAGAGGTTAATGCTTGCATTAAACTCCTCTTGTCATGCTATCATGGAGGATATCTATGGATCAATAGGCACGTCACTGTGGATCTAGCACTGATCCACCTAATCACAGGACTGAGCATGTAGGGACCGAACCATAAGCAATTCTACCCAGGGAAGGCTTTAGATCGCTCCCTGGCACAATGAATAAAGGAGGACTATGGCGATGTAGAAAAGGAAAAGCGAGGCTACAAGGTAGCCTCCATCCAAGATGGTGTAGTGCACCTAGATTGTAAGCTTATAGCTGGAAAGCTCATTAGAAATAACTATCAGACACAAGTCACTAGATTTGTAGTAGACCTCACAAGGACATGCGTAGAAGGAATGCAAATGAATTGGGAGAGTTACCTCATCAACGAGCTCAATAAGCACTGCCACAAAGTGGAGGATCACGGGTATGAATTCCATTTTAGCTGGTTACTTGTATTAATCACATTTTTCACTTGGCAAATGCCAAAAGGAGTGACATTTCCAGAAGTTGAGCCATCGGAGCCGTTGGCCACAAGGTTCTCCACCTTGTGCGATACAAATTATATGTCGAAGCAATGGAAGTATAACGTTGTCTTCCATGCCTACTACCAACAGCTAAAGTGTGCTATTGAGGCATTTCCATGCATGAACCCGAACACATTGCACCAGTACAGACTGCTAGCGAAGTTCTATGCAGATCGACACTTTATCTATATCACTGCACGCATAGATGATATTAAGGAGGAGATACAATCCTACTATAAGTTGACCGACGAAGACATTGAGGAGATCACCAAAGAATGGCTAGAAGGGTTCCTTGTACCAATGGAAGATGCATATCTCTCCGACCCTGACATCATTGGAAGCCCCTTGGTCACCCAGGTCGAGCATGCTGGATAGAGCAGTGCGAAGAAAAATAGGAAAAAGGAGGAAGTGCAGAACATAGAAAAAAATGAGGAAGACAAAGCCTCAGAAGAAAGTAGGCTTGAATCACCCACAAGAGGAGGAGGAGGCAAAGTGAATCAAGAGAAGGAGGGGAAGAAAGATAAAAGGAAGATAAAGGTGAATTTACATCTTCGAAGGATCCCCCTACCGAGGCTGAAACATCGAAGAAAATGAAGGTTTCTCCATAGAAACCCTTAGCAAGAAATAATACCCACGCCAATAAGCCTCGGTCAAAGAACGTACTCATAGAGGATAATGTCGGTCTAATGATCACAGTCATGGAGGAAGCTTTAGAGGATATCTTGCAGAGACATGGAGAGAAGCAGGAGATGTTGTATGAATGAACCAAGAAAGAGATCAAAGACATACAAAAAGCTATTCATTCGATCCACGCAGTACCTACTATGCCCTCTTTGCCAAAGATTACAGAATTGGGGGATTATCCCACCCAGTTACGAAGACTATTAGACATAATAGAGGCTAGACTTCATCAAGTCCATGAAGAGAAGGAGAAGGCTACATAAGCATTGAAGAAAGAAAAGGAGAAAGTCTTAGAGAAAATATGAGTTGCACAGTCTTGCATAACCGCCTACGAGAAGGAGAAATATGAAATTCATGAGACGTTCGAGGAGGACAATGCAAAGTTACATAAAGAAAAAGACCAACTACTCATTGAGCAGGCTGCGGTCAAAGAGGTAGTGACTAAAGCACTTCACTCTGTGTCAGTCTTGGCATAGGAGGAAGAAGAGTCAACCAAGATTCAAGTGGGGAAGCTCATTGAGGCCATTCAACATCTTCAAGCAAAGGTAACATAGTTAGAGCTTCAAGAAATTCCGAGCACTCCGTAAGAAGTACGGGATCAGAGGGATGAAGCTGTCAGGAGCACAGTTGTAAGGATCAGGGCACTCGCCTTAGAATGTAATAAATTGAGTGATCATAGTGCGCAGACCTACGAATTCCTCCCAGAAGATTTGGAGATGAGGAAACTGGAAGCATAGCTACAAGAGGTGAAGCAATAGGCCTCCACTGTCCAGACACATATGAAGTCACTCACTACAATTGAGAAAATGAAGATATCATAGGAGAAACATGCAGTCCAACAACATATTACTGACATACAAATAAGATTCATGGAAGTTACACAGAGACTACAATCGGTGCAGGATGAAGCCTGCATGATTTTTTAACAGATTGAAGGATAAGGCTCGTAGCTAGACCAGGTGGTTGTGACAGTGGAACAACTCTTGGAAGGGCCTGTTACATAACAGGTGATTCAAGAGTTTACCGATTAGGAGGCTCTGGCGAAGTAATAAGTTGAGGCAGCTTGAGCTAAGCTCAAGGCCTTCAAAGCAGTGCTTCCCAGATCTGATTGACTCAGGACGATTCACAGGTGAGTGTTGGGGGCTTGTTGGCCCTCGACCAAGTTTTGAAGAAAAATTGGTCATGTTTGACCACTTTTGGGACTTCAACAGGCTGGTGGAAGATGGAGCGCCTAGACAGAGTTGAGATCGTGGGATATCATTTTTTTGCAGGCTTATTGACCAAGCAAAGGGTTTACTAGGTTTTATGTAGTGGGTTAGTGTATGTCAGCCCATGGGTTTACCCATGATTAGGCCTCTTTGTAAATGTATAAATAATTAGCTAAGTGATGTAAGAAGTAGTAGTTGTTGGCTATGTGCAAAATATGTTGTAAGTTTTAATTTTGTCTTAGTGGAAGAGATTGTAAGTTTCTTTGTGCAGACAGACTGTGTAAAGTAACGCTCTGTGCTACCAAGGAGTTGGCTGTGTGCCTTGACCTAATTTTGGCAAGGAGGATCTAGTGCACTATGTGAAGATCTCCTGTCCTCTACAGAGTTGGGATCTATGGTTTTGTGCACAGGACTAGATGAATGTAAGAATATTGAATACTAATAAAGAAGAAGAGAAGAATTTGGTGGACGTAGCCCCACACTGGGGTGAACCACGCATATCATGTGTCTTGAAGTGCTTTGTGTGATGTGATTTATGATTCATGTTGTTTATTTTATTAGTTTTTTTTTTATAATGTATGATGAATGCATCTGATGTTGTTTATTAGTGATTAAAGATGATTGAATGCTATATCTGAGCTAAGCTATTTGTTAAGTGATGGGAATTTCTTGATCTTTATTGTTATTGTGTTGTTCTATAATAAGGGTTTAATATGCGATGTGAATGAGATTCAAGAACTGATGTATATTGTTGTCTAAGTGCCCTGATAAGTGTTGTAATCATAGATCTATGTCCCAGCTTGGTTGTAGACACTTGAGTCCTGCAACCCCCCTGCCTCTACCTCGGGTGAGACATCGCCTACCTCGCGGGTGCTTCTGAAAGGGCCAATAGTTAGGGTTTTTTTGGTGTGCTATTGAATCATTGAACCTTGCGTATACCCCTATGAAAACATTTTGTTTGAAGAGTACCATAAGTGGAAGGTCATAACATGGTTGGTGAGGCCTTCCCCCAAGTTTCCTTCAAATTTTGGAATATCTGAAGGTAGCTTGGTAGGCATATTGGACCACATGGGGTCATGTAAAATGAGATCATTCATGAGTTTAGACAAATTAGGAATGTTGAAAGATGCTAAGTATGGAATAGGGGGATTTGGTGGAGGATTAGTTCCAGCCATCGTGTGAGTAGGTAGTGGACTTGGCCCTTGGGAGAGATTTGGTGGGGTTGTACTTCATCCTTGAGAAGACGTTTTACCACGACCTCCTTATGAAGGAGATATAGTGGATGGATATCCTTAGGAATTGGACCCAATAAAAGTAGATCTAAGTAAATCTTATCCAAAAATAGTGGCACTCACGAGGGTGTGATATGGTTGAGCCCGTGAGTTGGCAAGACTAGGAACTGCTCTTAGAATAGGAGGGACATTTTGCAAGTGTCTGGAATGATGAGGAATCTGTGGGTCCCATATGATGTCCGACTAGCAAAGTGGATGTGTGCAAATGGTTATGAGAGAAATAAATGAACAAGAGACTTGTATAATTTGGACCTTCTCAAGATAATATAACTCACAATTTCATGTAATAAAATGAGCATCATACATAAATCAACTGTAAATAGGCATAAATGTGGGTAGGTGGATTTGGTCTGCGTAGGGGAACAAATAAAACAAATGCTCATGTCCTAAAAGACATATCATCCTTCCTCTCAAAATAACACTGAACCTTCCAAGAACACTCAACAGTGGGGTCTGAAGCCACCGTAAGAGGAACTAGTGAAGGCTGAAATAATCAGTTATAATGAGGGGTAGAGGTTGCATATTATGAAAGAGCTCACAATATTTCCCAATATCCACACAAAATCTGATCAAGGTGCAATTGCAACCCACAATTTCCACCTAGGTAGATGTCCTACATTTGATCACTAGGTACATCGGTCAAAGTGCGACATTTAGATTTTCGGCCTCATAAATGGGTCATGAGATGGATCCCTTCCAACAGTTGGGTGACTCAAAGAGAGATGCAAAAAACAACCATACCTCGACCTTCAACCCTTCATGGGTATCTCCCTACCTTATGGTGTAGGAACACTTGACTTGGAGGATTTTGAAAGTTCCATATTTTTCAACTTCTAATGTTTGAAAATGTGAGAACCAAATAACTGGGGGTTATTTGGATGTCTATCCCTGAGATCCTACCTAGACTAAAAACATTATTTTGGTACCTCCTATGGAGGAAAACTTAGTGAGTTTTTAGAAAAAGTGTTAGGTGTGGTGGGCTGAGAGATTGGGGGTGTGAACCAATATCGTTTGAATTAAGTGGGTGTGGATAATTTCTTCAAGAAATAGTGGAATGTTTCAGATTTCCATTGGAGAAAATCTAATTCAACCTCCACAATTCAATATAGAAATTATGTGAGTGAGGAGTGACTTTGTGTGTGAGAAAGTGAAAGAGTGCCAAATTTTAATAAGCTAGGTGTGAATTTGCAACATGTGGACTTCCTGTGGTCGTTACAAATCTTTGTTACCTATCTTACTAAGTGTCATTGGTACAACCTTGTGGAATTTTAAAAGACATAAAGAACTAGCATGTGGGCATATGGGTCCTTACCAATCCTTTAAACTCCCTAATGTTGTTTACATTAAGAGAGATTGAAAAAACTATCCTAGATTGCAAGCATGTGGGCATGTATGAGCCCGTTAATTTGATCTTTAAACTTCCCTAGTGATGTAAACTAAGAAAACAATTTCAAGAAACTATCCTAATTTTGCAACATGTGGGCATGTATGGTCCCTTACAACTTTAAGATGATTTTCAAAAAGAAACTAAGAGGATCCCTAGGGGGGATTTTTCCTCTCCTAAAGATTTTTTTTGTTTAAGGGACATGAAATGTCTCCTTAACCACCTTTCTGATTCTCAATATTGCTCTATGGTGAGAGAGAAGAGAATACTCAATGATCAAAAATAATTTCTGGTCCCAATGTAATTTTTTTAATATGTGATAGCAATAATTTTCAACTTAAATTTTTTACAAACCAAACAAGCCATCCATGTGGCAACCAAAGAAAAAGAGGATAATATTTGGTTCTTTTTACCCACTAAGTTCCCATGTTTAGATAACCTTTCATATGGGAAAGGAGTCTAAGTTGAGTGCATGTGCATTACAAATTGCATGAAAGCAAGAATTTGAAGGCTAGGGGGCCTCAAATGATCACAAAAACCCTTATAATTTTGAAAATTTGGAAATGTGCACAGGTTACAATTCTGATAGAGGCACAGTGGGCACACAATGCATAGAGAAAATAATTCTTTTGGGTGCACAGTGGATTGAGTGCATGTCTATGGGCTAGAATACCCACTGTTACATATGATTTTGGTCACTTGGGTGATGTCTCAACAGTGATGTATTCAAGCTCCCAACAAGGAATTTTTGCCTGAGAAAAGTGGCTCCTATCTTCTTCCAAAAACATATTTTTAAGATGAGTTTGCAGGCTGCCTATGGTCTAGGGTGTGAGAATCCTTCATTCTCGCAGGCCACCCACACTTAGGGTGTGAACTTCTCACATTCTTCTCCATATATAGGGTGTGAACATGTTTTTAATCTTGGAAAGGAGAAGAGGTCTCGAGGGTTCTAGAAGGGAATATTCCAGAAAATGAGTTGGC
>JZKD02S1655224.1:1351135-1368157 GCA_000966675.3 Picea glauca
TATTGTGTAACTCCTTGATCATATGCATAAGTTGACATTGAATATACTTTGCTATCTTCACTTTGGTTGGTTTGTGTTGTCTTGGACTTGACTTCATGAGAGCACCGGAGTGAAGAGGGAATGACAGAGACCTAAGGAAGCGATATAAAGGTATGTCACTTATTCCTTCTCTTTAGTAGATTCGATGACTACAACTTAGGGAAAGAGCCGTGTCTTGTCATGTTTTGTTCTAGATCTAGGTGGATCTAGGGAGATCTGTTAGTGTCCGCACCTACTGATTTGTCCTATAACAAAATTGGCGACTCCACTAGGGATGCAACCCATTTTTTGTGGTTTTTGGTGGTTTTTCCTTGGCCATTTGCTCTTAACTTACCATTTTTCATTTCCATCATTCTGTAAGTCTTGAGGAGACCCTGATAGACTCTCTGGGTCCATAAGTTCCTTAAACATTTTTATCTTTTTTCAAATTTTTCTTATTTTTAGGCCTTCTCGCACTGCACCCTTCGGTAGCCTGCGAGAACCACTAGGGTTCACACCCTTCTATTAAGTTCAGTGTGAATTTATCGTACTCTTCCCTTGTCTAGCCTATGAGAATCTTTAATTCTCACACTGCACCCAACTGCCAACCTGCGAACCCATTTGTAAATTTTTTGGATTAAGGTTTTTTGTATTCTCAGATGCCCAAATTTGTATGTGTGTTTGAAAAGAACTTCTTTGGCCAGTGATTGATTGTTTCTTGACTTCAAATCTTGTGAATGATTAGTCTTCAGAAATCGAAAGCTCTTCTTGTTCATTTTTCTCAACTGTTACCTCTTGACCTTTTCTTAACAAGGATATAATCTCTGGTTTTGAAATCTGAGTGCTTGTTTGGTTGGGAGCCAGTGATCGATTTAAAAGTTGGGATTAATTGTCTTTTTCAATTTCTCATTACTTGGAAAATTGTTATCCATATGCATTTGAAGAGACTAGTTTTGTCTGTTTGTTATTTTTGTCTTCATTGAAAGATTAGTTTGGGTGTTTGTTGGGTATTTCTTCTTCATTGGTTGCTTGTTTTTCTTAGTTCCACCACTGTTGTTTCGTTTCTAGTGAAAAATAAAAAACATTTTCTCTTTTTAAGCAACTTTTTATTCAAAAAAAATATTGGCATTCAAGTATTGAAAGAGAACAAATAAATAATTTGCATTGTTCATGATTGATTGATATTTCATTTTTGAGAAGATCATACATCATAGTTCATGTTGTTCCAAAAAAATCCTCTTTCCCTCCTGTAAATAGGATTCATTGAAAAAAAAATTTGTATCATTCATTCCTATGTATGCATTGTTGGGTCAGAGTCTCACACAACATCGGTTTCATTTCTCTCTCCTTTGAGTAACAACAACCTTTAGTAATATTGCACAATTTTAAAATTTAACTAGTAACTTTTTCTAGGGATCTTTTACACCAACATTACCTAAACTAGAGATTTAGAATATGGAGTGAGATACACTCTCCAAAGCACAAAACACACAATAACATCTTGTGGTAAGGAGTGTCAAATTTCATTTGCAGCATTTTGTCCTAGGAAGCCCTTCTCACACAAGGGTCAAACCCAAGGTCGCATTGAGATTGACAGAGTTACTCACCCTGCTTTGTTGATATCGGTGTAAAGATTGCACTTATTATGGGGGTCACTTGAAGGTATACCCACAATGATGAGTGGAATCCTCTCAAGCTGATTTCGGGCTAGATACCCTTCCCTTGCATGTGGATCGGACTGTTGACTGTTACCCCAGACATTATTGTTGTTAGTGGTAACCTTAGTAGCCTATCTTCTTAGGGTCTTACACAAGGTGACTTTGAAAGGGAAAGTCTTCACGGTACCTGGAATCGACGTTGGCCAAAATCACTCGGGCTCCTTGGAGGGTATACCCATGATTATGTGTGGGAGCTTGCACCAGGGTGTAAGTCTGTTAAGAAGGTTGTCAATGTAACTTTTCCACCCTAGCCCAGCCCCTTCTTGTCTCGTCATCGCGATGTTGGATTTCATCACCAACTAGTGACTTCAGAATTAGAAGGTCTTATTTGCTTGGTTTTGCTTCCTAGATTTTTACTAGCACATGTTGTTTGTTCACCCAAGTTGACCATAGAACTTCCTTTGTAAGTTTCCAAATCGATCACACTTGACCCTCCACGTCGTTCACGTAAAATGCAAGGATTACCCCCAGAAAATCTTGAAGGTTCTCAACCCTTGCCTACCAACTCACAGGAGGGTTGTCCTCAACAGAGTGAAGTCCAAGACGTTGCCACTCCACAAGTGAAAAGAACGAACTCTTTAGAACGGTTCTGAATTACCAATTCTTGAGAGGACTTCCGAATTCATCCTGACTCTGAGAGACGTATTGTGTGAGTGAATTCTTCTGGAGCCTTAATTGTTCAGTCTTCTGGATCACCAACTAGACCTTTCCTAGGACTTGAGGGTCGAGACCCTTTTTGGACTACTAGAATTTTTAGATGGGATCTCTTTGGCTTAGGAGAAGGAATTGATATCACTGTCACACCTAAGCTACCCAAAAAATATGATCCAGATGCAGTACCTTTTACTACTTCTTATTATTTTGCTGTTACAGAAGCTCCGCGAGTTGACCACATCTTGACTCTCCCTCTACAAATGGTCCATTACATAGATACTACAAGTCCTCACACCGGGATTACCATGGATAGCCAAGCCCCCATTGGTACACCACTTTTTCTCAGAGTCACCCCAACACTTCCATCCAAATATCCTACGTTGAATGCTTCTATTCCTGCACCTACACAAATCACATCCAGAACTCTTGGTGGTCCCACTCCTTCTGGGCACCATCTTCCCGATTTCATTCCGACACTTCCTCCACCCCCTTTTAGAGGACCTCCTCCATCCTCTATCGAAGGCATTGATCCTAGTGGCACCATCCCATATTTCACACCTATTTACCAGATTCTTGTTGGTGGACAATTTCACCATGGAGGCCAAACTCAACCCCCCCTTGTAGGAAAAATCCCAATTGGGACACAACCTCTGATTGAAGGGAAACCCCCACTGACCCCACCTTATGGAAAAAAAATACCTCCATCCTTGGCCTAGTATTGGAATCATATTATACAACATAATCCTCCACCAACTGGGGGGCAACAGCCTCAAACGAGCTCCGTCATACCCCCTAGTACAGGCCAACCCTATCCAGGTACGTCTAATCCTATTTGGAGCTCGAATGCTCAACCCCACGCCCCCATTCAAGGGTACAACCTTATGAGTTACTTCCCTCCATAACAACAACTGAATCTGCTCGGATCCTCACATTATATGCAGACTTCTTATGGTCCCACTGGTTTGCCGACGAGACTCCCTCCCCAAAGTCACTAGTACCCACATGTGAATATACAGTTACCTTTCTTATCCACCTTGGATATCTCGGATCTGTCGAGGATTTTAAATGATTCGATCTATCACTCTCCTCAATGGCCCGCCATATCGGCCAAACTACCATCCGACATCCCTAAATTTGATGGTAAACCAGGAGAGGACCCGAACAATCATGTAATGACTTTTCACCTTTGGTGCTCATCCAACTCCTTAATGGATGACTCTATTCGTTTATGCCCTTTTTAGCGAACCCTCACGGGTTCCGTCGCAAAGTGGTATATTGAATTACCACGAGGTTTCTTCACTGACTTCAACACCCTCGCTATGGGTTTACTCACCCACTAACAGTTACCAATCCATTATGAAATGGGGACCAAGATTTTGAGTTATTTCAAACAAACCAAAGCCACTCATATCTCTGATCACATTCATGAGTGGCGACGGATATGACGTTTCATCAAACTCGAAATTCCCAATTAGTTGTTGGTAGAGTGGTTCAAAAAATCATTTGTGAATGACACCAATCATGACATTGCCATGGGTGGAGTTGTCATAGAAGAACAAGCCATTAGTCGTGCTCAATACCTTAACCTCGTTTACTTACAAACGGGTACTCTTTACAACTTACTCCTTGATGCACCTCGTCCTTCTACTTCTGCCACTTCAACTACTCATGCTTCTTCTCATGCAACCAACGGTGTGATTGGCACTTTCCATGCCCAACCGCATTCCGTCCAAACCTATGGCAACAACCCCAAACCCATTTCTTCTAATGTTCAAAATGCTCTGTCTCCTACTCCTCCCATTGGCAAGACTTCTGAGGTAAATGCTTTTCAATCTACCCCCACCGGTAAAAACAAATCCAGAAAGGGAAAGGGTAAGAATAAGAAGGACAAAAATAATTTGCAAGCAGAGAGGACTAAAACACTACCTGTTGACGATAGGGATAAGCGCAAACCACGATACCCTTGTCTTATCTGTGGTGATGATCACTACATTAAGGATTGTCCAATATGAGTCGAAGTTACTAAGTTCCTTCAAGGGACCATGAAACCACCCACTCCAGCCATATTGTCACAACCCTTCCCTTCTCAACAACAAGCCCAATTGGTCATTCATGACCAACCTTCCCCCTCCAATACATCCCATGTCTTAATGTGTACAGGTGATTCAAAGAAGAATGAAATCACACTTACCACTCGAGACAAAGATTATTCTTCCTCCAAAGACAAGGTTGATGCGATACCTCCTTCATTGGTCCAACCATCTCCCATGACTCCACATACCAATGGTCCTCTTCATCTCGAACGACCAATCCTTGACATAGTTCTTCGCCCTCCTCCAAAGGGCGTCATTCGGAAATCGGCTTTCAATCCTCATGCCCGTGCTGCCCAGAACTATAGTATTGTTGAAGATATGGCCCAAGCACCATCTGCAATGTTAGCCCTCGAAGTCCTTCAAAGTTGTCCTATGCAATGGAAGGCACTGTTGAAAGATATCAGTGGAATCGACCCTATGGATACAAATTTAATAATTTTTGACTTGGAAGATCACATCCTAAGGTTACCCCCTCAACTCACATTCCAAATACAAGTTATTGTCTCCGAAAAAAACATTTGTAGAACAGTTATCGACGAATGTGCCTCGACATGTGTCATGTCTATTACCTACTGGAAAGTCATCGACTCTCCTCCTTTGACTGAATCCCACAACATGCTCAAAGCCTTTAATGTCTCTGGTTTTAAGCCTTACGGTGTCCTCCCTTCATTGTCGATTATGTTAGAAGGAAAAATGGTCCAAGTTGAAGTGGATGTCTTTGACTCTCTTCTCGATTACAACCTTATACTTGGATGTAGCTAGATTGATTCCACGCGTGTAGTTGTGTCGACTCTTTTTTGTGTCGTGTGTTTCCCACATCAAGGAAATGTAATTACCATCAACCAATTAGCCTTCTTTAACTCATATGCATGTACCAACAACATACCATTCATTGCCAACCCCCCCCCAGATACGATAACGTCGATGTGGGTCTTCTAAAAGACTCCTTGTTAATGGGTACCTTCCCCATCCCACCACCCTATGTTCCACATCTGTCCATCGCCTCGATCAACATAATATCCACCTATATTCACGGAACCCCTGTGTCTCACGACCCATGGATGATACCCAACCCTGGAAATCATCTTCGTTATGATGATGAAATGTCTTTGAGTCTGATCAAATCTGCCTATCAGGCCATTCAATCGACAACCCCTTATACCCCCTCTCTTGGTGATTTCTCTCCAGATCCTTTTCGTGTCATTTTTCCCATGGATGAGATTATTATGTTTGTTATGGAAGACACCCCCTGGGACGATGGACATCATCTTTCCATAATCTTCCTGGAACAACACACCATCAAGGGTTACCAACGAATCTCGACCCCATCGACCGTTGTCATCATTTCTACCACTCCCAAAGTTACACATGATGTCTTTCATGAAGGGAACTTAAGTAATATCTCACCCACCACCCCCCTCAACATATCCATAAAACCTGGAATTGTCAAAAATGTGCATATCAGAGCTTCATGTTCCCCTGACGAAATTGTCACCTACAAGTTGCATTTCAAAGAATTTCATGACGTCTTCACCTAGAGCTATGAAGAAATGTCGGGTATTGACCCCGAAATTGTGATACATGAGATTAAGACATACCCAGACGCTAAACCCATCCGACAACGCCTTCATCTGGTCCACCCACGTAAAGTGACCACTATCAATCTTGAATTCGAGAAACTTCTCAAAGATGACTTTATTTACTAGATGGCTCTCACTGACTGGGTTTCCAATCTTGTCCCAATTGACAAGAAATAAGGCACAATCCGCGTGTGCATTGATTATAGGGATATTAAAAAAGCATGCCCTAAAGACAACTTTCCTTCCCCCTTCGTCGACCAGATCGTCGACGATTGTGTCGACAATGAAATCTTCTCTCTAATGGATGGTTTCTCTGGATATAATCAAATCAATATCGTCCCCGCGGACCAACCCAAAACCTCTTTTATTTGTCCTTGGGGCACTTTTTCCTATCGAAAACTTTCTTTCGGTTTAAAAAATGTTGGCACAACTTTTCAGCGCGCTATGTCTTATGCCTTCCATGATATCAAGAACATCATGCAGCCATATCTAGATGACTTACCTGCTTATTCCATGCACCGTGTAGATCATCCAATACACCTCCGAGCCATTTTCCTTCGATGTCGGTTTTACCATATATGCTTGAATCCTCACAAATGCGTTCTCTGCATCGAATCTGGCCGATTTCTAGGCTTTATTGTTTCACGTCAAGGGATCTGGGTAGATCCTTTGAAGGTTGAGGCGATTCTCAATCTCCCTCCTCCTTCTTCGCTTCTCTAGTTACAAAGTTTGCAAGGGAAGGAAAAATTTCTTCATTGTTTCATCCTAAACTATGTTGAACTAACTCTTTGATTTACACGACTGCTCAAGAAAGGGTCTAAGTTCGTATGGGATACCACTACCAATAAATCTTTTGAATCTTTGAAACTGTCTCTGAAACGTACCCCACTTCTCTTCCCACCTGATTACAGTCACGATTATTTCCTCTACCTCGCAGCCTTAGACTACACCATCGCTATGGTTCTCATCCAGGAGGATGATTCTCATGATTAACATGTCATCTATTACTTGAGTTGAAGTCTTATGCCTACTGAAACCAAGTATTTTCATGTTGAAAAACTAGCCTTGGCAGCCGTCCAAGAAGTTCAACGTTTCCAGCACTATATCCTCTCTTGCAAGACTACGGTAATTTCTAACTGCAACCCTATGCAGCACATTCTCACATATCAAATGCTAGAGGGAAAATACTCCAAATGGATCATGATACTCCAGGAGTTTGACTTAGAATTTGAATATGCTAAGTCCAAGAAATCCTTAGTGTTTGTTGAGTTGATATGCGACTTTCCCTACTCTAAGATGGAAAATGTAGCAGTTGATTCATTACCTGATGAATCCCTTTTCTTGATTAGTTCCAATGATCTTTGGTACATAGATATTATCATATATCTCCAAACCCATACTTTTCAGCCAAATTTGTCTAGTACTGACCTTCATTGAATACGCTACCAAGCCCATCAATGTATTATCCTCGGTGATACTCTTTATCATCGTGGGATTGACTCCATTTTTTGACACTACCTCATCTTTGAAGAAGTCAAGAAAGCCCTAAATGACTGCCATTATGGAGCCTGTGGTGGTCATATGTCTGGGTATGCTACTGCCTAGAAGATCTTGCGTGCAGGGTATTTTTGACCTTCTTTATTTAACGATTGTATAATTGTCGTTCAAAAATGCCACGCTTGCCAGACCTACAACAATAAAATATGGTCACACCCTGCTCCTCTTCATTCTGTGGTCTCCATTGGTCCTTTTGCGAAATGGGGTATTGATTTCATGACATGTCACCCTCACTCGACCGGGGGGCATGGATACATTATTGTAGCCGTATATTATTTTACGAAATGGGCCGAGGCGATGCCAAAATTTGACAACACCGGAAATACCGTAGCATTATTCATATTCAATCACATCATAGATCATTTTGGTGTTCCTCAGGCTATTGTCACTAATCATGGTAGCCACTTTAGAAACTTCATGATGTCCGAACTCACTGAAAAGTTGGGTCTTCGCCATGAAAACTCAACACCCTATTACCCACGAGCCAATGGTCAAGTTGAAGAAATTAACAAAGTACTCATTACCATGCTTCGATGAATGATAGGGATTCACAAAACGAGTTGGCACACGATGTTGTTTTCATCATTGTGGGCTTACCGAACATCTGTTAAGTCTACTACCGGGTTTACACCATTCCAGTTAGTCTATGGTCTCGAATCCATTCTACCGACTGAATGTGAGACACCCTCCCTAAAACTAGTCGTCGAGCTCCTACCAAACATTTTTTCCAAAGAAGAACGTCTGTTGTATCTCATGCGATTAGACAAAACTCATCGCGATGCCACCCTAGTCATAGAATCCCAGAAGAAACGCGTCAAAGCTCAATATGACAAACATGTCAAGCCTCGCATTTTCTTCGAAGGTGATCTGGTTCTCATTTATGAACAAGATCGAGATATGCTAGGAGCAGGAAAATTTGAAGCTATGTGGAGAGGTCCTTATATAGTTAAACGAGTTTTGGAGAAAGGATCTTACAAGATAGTGGACTATGACGGTATCCCTTTGAGTGAACCCAGAAATGGGTTGTACTTAAAGAAGTACTATGCCTAAGATCATATGTGCATGAGTACTTGTATTTTATTGTATCATACTTTTTGTGTGTTACTGTAGTATGTTTTTTCGTTATCTGGTCTCTGCCCTCGACTGCTTATGTTATGTTGTGTTTGGTTTCCAAATGTCAGAGTCTTCACTACCCCACATTGGCTTCGCTAATGGTGCTAGCCGTAGTACTCAGAACCTTGCTTCTGTTGCTTGGGAAATTTATGCCCCTACAAAAAAACTTATCACTCTACAAGGTGTGTGTCTCAGCCATGAGACCAACAATATTGCAAAGTATAGCGCCATCATCAAAGTGTTGATTGATGCTATTTCACTCGGTATCTTCCACTTAGTTGTATGACACGATTCGCAGCTAGTAGTACTACAACTAAGTAATTTCTATGCTATTCGAAGTCCTACTTTATTATGGGTATATTTATGAATTCGCCTATTGGAATGTTATTTTGATTATATTGAGTATTAGGACATCCCTATATGTCTAAATACATTGATTAATGCATTAGCTAACTATGTATTAGACATACATTTGGGCCATTTATAAATCAATCACATCACATGTATCACACAACACAAGATAAGCCGGTAGAAGCCGTATATATGTATATAACGATCAGAATTTTTTACAAAATGTTTCTGTCCAAGGACCAAAATCTCAAAATGTGAACCTCATAGATTCTACGAAATAGCATCACGGGTGATGCTCACGATAAGACACAACTACCAGGGCCACCCTACGAAGCAGTCGACTAATAAACTCTGACACGCCTACAGTATGGCGCTGATAATGTCTAGGGATCTCCCCAATAGCCATATCTGGGATGTCAGCGGTCAGCCCCTCCAAGTTCTTCTCCACGACCTCATAGTCTTCAACATCCCATTGAACCATTGGAGTCACTTCTCCTCACCTCTGAATATGAGACGTTCCTGGAGGTCAATATGGCCCTACATCTATGTCATCAAAAAGATATTTTTAGATTAGTTCTTGGAAAAACATAAAAACATTTTATATGATAAAAATTACAAAAACATTTAAAAAGAATAAAATGTGTACTTATTACCTAGGTCACCCCACTGAGCATCCTCAAGTAGGGCCAAATCTAGATACCCTCGAAAATCCAAACTAGCATATGCGTAGTCATCAATCATCAACATCTGTGGACGCAACCAATAAAAAAATGAATCATTGTACTTGATGATGGGCCCAACTATGTGTCAGGCCATGAGGTTGTACCACCTCAGCATCCTCGGATCCTGTGGGGATGGTAAACCCCAATCAACCTATAATCTCAGCAATGGGACCCTCTCGAGGAAGAAGGACACAAAAAGTGATCTGTACCCAAACTGCTTCAAGTTGCCCCTCCTGCACTTTGTCAATTGCCTATTCATACTGCGGAGAACTACATCTGACCAATTGAAGACTCATGGCTCTGTGCACTCTATGGCATATTGGAAGTAGATCTGGAGATCCATGTGTCGAGTTTCACTACCAGCCATGCGTGCTATAGTGAACAAGATGGTTCGCAGGGTCAAGTTTTGGACCCTTCAAATAGAAACCTTTCCCTTGCTTCTTTCTACCTCAGGAACATCTTTTTGCCTTAGGAACACAGTACTGGTGACAATACTCACTCATAGGGAGTCCACCACCTTGGCTACCGGTCAAGCTAGTGTGGTACCCACGTTGTGATAGTCCTGTTAGAAAATAGATATCCTCAATATCTAGGGTCAACGTGTGGACTCCCACATGAAAGAATTATTGGTCCACGTCCCACATATGAACGAGGTATTCCAATAATCTGAGTTGGGCTCTCATACCTGGAATCCTGAATAATTTCAGAGCCCACAGTCCCGGAGGGTAGCGATTGTACCCAGGTCATTCCCAGCAATAGCATCGTCTTCCTCATGTTCTCTTTCTTGCCACTCCAGCATTGTGATGATCAAACACCTTCACAAGAACCATAATAGAAGGGTCAACAACTTATTTCAAACCTTCACATAATTTTTATTGAGCAAAAATCAAATTTAAAATTCATTTTTTGGCCCCCGCAGGTGCCCCTTTAACACAGTGCGAGATTCTCACAGGTGCCATTAAGGCCACCTACGAGAATCCTATATTCTCATAGGTCCCACATGGCCAACCTGCGAGAACGCTTGGGCGCAAGTTATGGCCCTAAAATGAACCTAAAACCTTGAAAATTGCCAATAAAAACTAAAACTAAACCATGGAAAAGGTAGAAGATCAAGAGCTTACCTCGTTGGCGAAGACGCTTCGCCAAATGGTTGCTTGTGCCTCCCATGATTGAGAAATGAAATTTGAGGGAAAATGAGGTGTATTGGGCAAAGTTCTTGGCAAAATCATAATAAAAATGGTAAGAGCCCTTTTTACCCATATTTATTCACTTTTTACCATTTTTGTTGATTTTAATATTGTTTTGTCTATAAAACCTAATGCCTAATAGTCCTATGAGTGTGACCTTTTGCAGATATAGAAACTTTGAAGTCCACATGAAGGAGTATGGATGTTTTTTCTTTTTCATCGCATGTACGACTGCTTTTTAGAGTTTTTAGAAAAACCTCAACCTCAGTCTTCGTTCGTTCTCGTGTTCAAAAATACATGAGAACGTAACCAAGTGTACTTTTCTCGTCTTTTCGTACTCGTCATGGTCACATGAAAACGATGAACACAAAGGAGTATCCTTTAAGCTCTTTTCACACTCCATAAAAATGAAAATATGGCCGAGTGACCTTGTTCTATTCATGCTCGTAAAAGTATCTGAACAAAACATTCGATGGGCAATAGTTTATCACTTTTTCAGTCTTGTCGAACTATTTTACGAAAAAAGAACTGAGAGAGTTCTCTTTAAGTGTTTTTCATACTCTTAAAACATGAAAACCCCTGAGTTTTCTATCTTTGGACTCATTAAACAAACATTGAAAGACCCACAACGGGACCGAGCCACTCCTTCCTAGGGTTCGTTAAATATACTCTGAGGGAGTCATCTAAAGGATGAGCTTACATCAACAAGCATATGTTATCCTCCTCAATCTTTCATAAAAATAAAGAGGTACTCGCCATAAATGGTGGGGGAAATTTTGGGAAAGGGATGTGTTTTTGTATTCATGGCAGTAAGCATCGCTCTTGAACATGACACCCCCTATTCATCATTTGAAGTTGGTTTGGAAAATCCATTTGTCTCTCATTTGACTTGCTACAAGGTCATATCCTGGGTCATCTCTGAGTCAGTGCTACCAAGTCCTTGGTCGTGTCATTCATATGTTCAAGAGAAGTTCATCCAAGTCCTATATTGAGTTGGGCATCTACAGTTTTCCATTCTTATCATGTTGGCCTTCCCTGTGTCCATTTCAACCTATATTCATACTTTGTTTCACCTTAAAAATCTGTTACTTATTTTGTGTCATTGATGGGGGATACATTAAGACCCTCCTCTGACGAGTCTTGTTCCGTCGACTCCAACTCATTATCCAGAAACAAGACTTAGAAATTATCTGGTACCTTGGAACTTGCATGCCTCAATGAAAGGTTTCCTCTCTTTCGACAATGGGTTTTCACTACTGACCCCTGATCGGGAGGTTCCATTGAGTGTTTGACCTCAGCTCATTTATTCACATTCATCGGATTGTACTAGTGTACCTTGGGAGTCATTGACATTAATGGTGATTTCCTCGCACTTGTTAATGGTTTCATCAATGATCGGTAATCAAGTGGTTTCTACCATGTTCGACTTCAACACATGTAATCGCATGGATAGATTCATACTTTTTGGTAACGGGATTGAAGACCTTGGGGTATGTATAATTTGTGACGGTGCATAGATCCACTTTGTATGTCATGTGGCTATGTTGTCTGAATTCAAGTCTTTTTGCATAGATCCATAGTGTATTCCTGGTGGCTATGTAGCATTTCGACAACATGGATCCATGGTGTATAATTGGTGGCCATGACCTACATTTATGATTTTATTCATTTATGATCTGAGTATGGGAATTTCTACCTCAGAATTGGTATTATATTCTACAGATGCTTGGTTGTCTTTTGGTTTTCGATTAGGTGCACTCCTAGTTTCTGACACACACACGCAGTTTACAAAGTATTTCGAATGTCACAGATTCTGGTCTCATACTTTGGGGGGCATTATGTTACACATGATTTTGGTCACTTAGGTTATGCCTCAACAATGATGTATTCATGCTCCCAACAATGACTTTTTGCCTGAGAAAAGTGGCTCCTGTCTTCTTCCAAAAACATATTTTTAAGATGAGTTCGCAGGCTGCCTATGGTATAGGTTGCAAGAATCCCTCATTCTCATAGGCCACCCACACTTAGGGTGTGAACTTCTCATATTTTTCTCCATATATAGGGTGCGAACCTGTTTTTAATCTTGGAAAGGGGAAGAGGTCTCGAGGGTTCTAGAAGGGAATCTTCTAGAAAATGAGTTGGCATTCACATGGTTGTCATTTTACTGACTTCTTAGATTTGATGGGATCATCCTCATCCATGTAACCATCTCGCCTTCTCCTATATACTGAAATGTTTCTCATGGAAAAGGTTAAGCAAGATTGAATGAAGAATTGGTGAAAGAATTCTGTGAAGAACCCTGCTTGGACAGAAGCTTGAAGATTATATTTGGTCTATCAAGAGGAATTGGATCTTCTTCATGCAAGTGCAAAGAAAGTGTGTGTGTTGGAACCAAGGGTCACTGAAAGGAATCTTGCGACATTAAGGTGATAAGGTTGTATCTTCTACTTTCAATTAATATGATACAGTGGCGTGTCCCTTTCCCATAAAATCACTCTTACTTTATTGTGTAACTCCTTGATCATATGCATAAGTTGACATTGAATATATTTTGTTATATTTACTTTGGTTGGTTTGTGTTGTCTTGGACTTGACTTCATGAGAGCACCGGAGTGAAGAGGGAACAACAGAGACCTAAGGAAGCGATATCAAGGTATGCCACTTATTCCTTCTCTTTAGTAGATTCGATGACTACAACTTAGGGAAAGAGTCATGTCCTGTCCTGTTTTTTTCTAGATCCAGGTGGATCTAGGGAGATCTATTAGTGTTCGCACCTACAAATTTATCCGATAACACCCACACACTTTTTGATACGCGTCGGGGGAAATTTTTTGAGTGAAATTATCCTCCTCTGACACAGAATTTGTCTTTTGACACGTAAGGCTGGGCCAGTTTTGGTACCTGCAAGACAAATTGATTGAAAAGAAGTGCTCTCTAAGCCTAAATAGGGTGGAATTTGATACCTTGTCCCCAGTATGATCTCTAATATGTTGTGCCTGTTTCGTCACATGGGTGAGCAAAACAATGGCACTTGGATGCCTAGTTGGGCCTGCTAGACAAGACAAAAGTTCGTGAGTGGGTTAAACAAGCCAAAAACATGTAATAAACAAATAAACAAACTAAAAAAACTAAGGAAATAAAAACTAGAATGCATAAGAAACTTAGAACCATAAACAATTAACCAGTGACCAAGATTATGCCACCAATGGATAACTATATTAGTTGGAAAAACACCATAGAGAAAAATGAGGACTTATGAGCCCCCTCTTCCTCCTTGGGAGGGCTCTTGAGTTCTCTAATGGAGAGATCTTCTTACAATGGAAGAAAAATGGAAAATGATGAAGAAAATCAATGCCTATTCCCTGAAGAGGTGAGTGGAATGGCCTATTGCAATGGTTCTTGAATAATCCAAGGCAAAAAGAGGATTCTCAAGGGAGGATTGAGGCAGCATAACAATACTATGAAGATCTTGGTTTCTTAGTGCACCCATGGCTTCCATTTATAGCATTTCTTCAAGGAAAAATTCAGTTGGTTCTTAGTGTGAACAAGGCACCCTTTTGGGCACCCTTTGGCCCTTGACGAGCCCCCCATTCAGATTTCACTTAGATATGGAGGTAAAATCAAGTTTGGAGTTGGTCCATAAGTGGTTGGGAGGCCGACAAGAACCATAAATGTACTGTTCATAGGAGTGTGTGGCTTTTCTTATACACAATCGCGCATTTGGCACACTGTGTGCTCTAGGGGATTTGTTGGCCCACACACTATGCACACACTTCCTTTAGTGAGTTTGTGCATGTAAATTTTTTCTCAATTGTATAGTTTTTTCCTTTTGAAATGCATTTTGGTGATGTAGGTGAATTAATTGTTGTTGGCATTTCTTTATTTCTGTAACCATTTGCGTGCAATGTTGCACACAAAATTTCAGTGATAAAAACTCTCATTCGAAAGAATATTATGATATTTACAATGAGGCTCTAGAGGCCTTTTTATCATAAATAAAATCCAAAACCTTATCCGTGGAACATGAAACACCAAAAGGTTTGCGGGCCCTGATGGGGGTAGTTGGTATGTCAACCTCCCAAGGGTGTAACTTTTGCATACAATCTCTGTTTAGGGTGCAAAATAGCTCATTTAAAAGGTATATCCGAGGAATACACATTTTTACATCACATTGTGGATAAATCCTATAGTTTAGCTAATACAGGCCCAAAAAACGTTGTTTGGGCCTCAAAATAACCCCGAAAGCTTAAGACTCAAAAATATGTAGAAAAACTGCCAAGGTGGAAACCCATATTTTGAGCCAGTGGAATAGGTGGGTGGCCACCGATTTCTTCCTAGATCACAGTTGGATATGTAAAATCTATGGATTTGTAGATTCCATTTAGATCCTGTAAACAAGGGGGTTGGAGCCTCCTTGTAGTTGGAGTTGGATAATTTGGGGAGTTGCATATTTCTTCAGGTTCGAGACTATAAACAAGGGGTTGGTGCCTCTTTCCAGTTAGTAATGGATAATATTGGAAGATGGTGCTTCTTATGAATGCAATTCTTAACATGATATACAAAAAGTGTTCTCTGGTTTTCTCCCATTTGGGTTTCCACGTAAAATTATTGTGTATTGTGTATCTATGGTTATATGTTTATCATATCTTGAATGCAATCATAAAGTGATAAATTGTAGATAACATAATTTTACATGTTGTGGTTGAAAATGGTAAAAATTTCTCAATACTGATTCACTTCCCCCCTCTAAGTATTGGTGACTATTTCGACCTATTGGGCCCCAACAACTCCCCCTATATTTTTACAAAATTTAAAGGGCCCCTAGTAGAATCTTGATAATTATAATGAGCTACAGAATCAACCTTTTCAAATAGTTCTATGCCTTGGCTTGCTTTGAGACAAACTTAAGACATTCACTATAGTATGAAACATTTATTACAAGAGTATATGTCAAAAGTTAGAAATGAGCATAAAAATCTCAATTTAAACAAAAACGTTAATTTTTATTAAATGTTTACTTTTGTTTAAATTATGATTGTGTGTTCATTCTTTTTCTCATTGGCAAGTTTGACTATTTTGAATAATGTGTTCAATACTTCATCAAATTTTATCTTGGTTGGTTTCTCATTTTCATGAAATCATTTGGTGATGTTAATTAATTAAATTATGTTTGCATCTCATTTCAAAATAATAATAATAAAAGAATTATCTATCATTTGTTTGATTTTGTAAAAAGCTAAAATTGATATTTTTTCTTCATTAACTTGAAGATTTTAGATTATATTTGAAAACAAATTATAAATAATGTTTGTTTATAAGTTATAGTTAGTTTAAATTCATTTTTTATTTTTCTAGATTTTGTTTTATTCTTAATTTTTAGGTTATTAATTTAGGTTTCTTTTTGTTTCATAGGTTTCTATTATCAAATATTTGATACGGATATGATCATGGTTTGATTTTATTATAAAAATACATTCAAGATGATTGATCCAAAAATAATTTTGGATTTCTACAAATAATTTTATGAGCAACAACATATAAAATTTGGAAAGGCGTCAAGATCAGACACACGATTTTGCAGGACTGATTGCAGCCAAACAGTGAGGAATTTTGAGAAACAGTTGAAAACCTAGAACCAAAATGGACCCATTTACCTTACTCATAGATATTTTCCCAAACAAATGGACGATTGGAGAGATATTTGGGTCCCTTTTAGAGGAAAATTTCAGGTGGCGGAAATTAATAGTGATGCCTAGACTGTTCATTCATTTTATAAATATATGAGAAAGATCAGAGCCATAAGAGATCCAAGAATTGGAGAGGAGGATTTTAATCCTTTATCTTTTGTATATTATTTCTTTTGTAAACTTTTTATTTCTTTTCAAATGGAGTAATGGATGGCTGGAAACTTTGAGAGGATGGACGACTATTTTTAAAGAAGAATATGGAATTCCAAGTTGCTTAATGGCTTTTGTCCTGTAAGTAAAATGGTTTTATTTTCATATAATATCTTCATATTCTTTCAATAA
>JZKD02S1655224.1:1373421-1391469 GCA_000966675.3 Picea glauca
AATGTTAAATGATGGATAATATCAATACCCAGAATTGAGTTTTCTTTCGTTCTTAAATATTGATTATCTTAAGATCACACAATTTTTAATTAGTTGTCTTCCTGTTGTTTTTAATATACTCCAATATCAAATACTTATTTGAATGTATTCTGGAAGTGCTAGTGTTGTTCTGTTATAGGTTTCCCTTAACAACAGTACAGGCAGGAGCTCATACAACACAGAAAGATAAATACCAGTTTCGTTGATTAGCGACTGGTTATTATGTGTGTTATTTAGTTAAGTTGTTTATGAATGAAACAATGAATGTATGGTTCAGCTTTGACTATCCACATGTTCATGTTTCATTAACTTTTTTTTGCAAGATTCTTTAAATTTATAAAAGAAAAACAATAAAAAATTTTATGTGCTTTCTTTATCTGCTTCCTAGAAGCAATCATTTTTCCATTGATTTTCATAACTTTCGATTAAAACTTGCAGCTTGTAAATCATGTAAATAAACGAGACTTGTATATCCTTTTCTTAAATACAACTACTATAGTTACATTTGAACATATGTACATATATATAGTGTGTTTATTAATTAGTTAGTTATTTATCTCTTTTATTCGTTTCTTTTAGGATTCTTAGATTGGCTAACGGAGCCATTAAACCCATCAGAACAAGTTACACCAAATGGCTTGGGTTATTTAGACAACCCTAGACCAGACTCGCTCTTCCAGTTGACGGACGGTCAATTTCACCCGTCAACACGACCATATCATTCTTATTTTCATCCATATTATTGTCTAACTCATCCCTTGTTATTGACCTAACATTAAAATCATTAAGGTGTTCCTCCAATTTGGCTAGCTTGTTATGTAGGTCCTCGTGTTATTATTGAGTTGTAGATGAGACTTTTAGAGGTTTAAGTCATGTTTACATATTTTTTAGACCCATTTGGAATAAAAATAATAATACTTCTCTATTTCCTCTTTGTCAAAAAATTTGAATCACCAAAAATAGATATTCCAATAAAATGTTATGCCAATTGCAAGTTACGTACCTTTCAAACTCTTAATTTGGAGTTTGTTCTCCTAGCCAACTTTCCTTCTTCTTTATTTTTGACATTTTGTCCCTTATGAGTCTAGAATTTCATATTTTAGTTATATTATATGTCATATATTTGATGCCACATATCTGATCAAAATTGGATGTGCCTAGTGGAATTTAGGGTAACTTTCCCAACCCTTGCTTATTTTTGGCCTTTCTGAGAGAGCGAACTTGTATAGAATTCCACGGGTACAATATTTAATATCTGATCCTGAAAATTGTACGAGACATACTACAAGTTGTACTCTTTCAAATGAAAATGGTCTCACTAAATTTGGATCCTCTTTGAAGAATATGTTAGATCCTAGGACCGTACCTTTCCCTTATGATCATGAAACCATCCTATTCATCTATCAACCTAGATCTTAGTTAGTCTTTCTTCTTCATTGTGTGTTAAGTCATTTTGTTTTATGTCTTTCCCTTTTTATTAATGTTGGTTGTTTTTGTTTTTATAAGGTTGATTTAGGTCTTTATTTGAGTTTGGAAAAGTCCTATCACCATGTTTTATATCAATGATGGATCACAAAAGAGTTAACCTAGGCCTACATGTGTAAAAGTGTTGATTGGAAGAATGGAAACATTCTTGCAATCAACATACAAACTTTGTTTTTATGAATTTTCACGGTTTAAAAATATTTTAAAGTTTGAATAAATAACATTGGCACTCAAATCACGCTCATGTGTTCCTATTACTCTCAAAATCATGTGCATTGGTTACTTATGCAGTTGTCATTGCATGTTTTGAGTGAGCATTAACTGACACATAGTCTTAGCCAACATTATCAATAGAGGAAACTAGGGCACGGTGATTCCACCACGAGAGAACTGGAAGCTTCAGAGGGTAGAGCCATTAGGTTCGAGTTGTTCAAATACATACTAGAGATTAAGGACATATTCATTAGGGGTGAGTGGTACAATTTCATTATTTCTATCAATGGTCACCATACAAAAATCACTCTGATCTTTGCACAAAACGTTTATGGATTCCATAAACAAATTGGGGATATAACCAACTGCATAACATATCATTTTATAGCAAGAGCATGTGCTCTCCCTATCAGTGGCGAGAGGTGGTTCAATAAAGGGAATTTATCAACTAAGATGTGCAACCAGTTCCTGGTAGTAGGGAATCAAAACCCATACAGGAGCCAGGGCATCCCAATCGAATGGATGAGAGAGGAATGGAGAGGTATCCTGTCAGAAATACGGAGGTACATCATTGGAGAGGGTAGGTTTTCGATTATCCATTTATATCATCTCATATTTCACATTCATCTAAATGGTGATAAGGATATTAATATCCCATTATACCTTATTAAAATCCTAGAGAAGATGTCCAAATGAGTCCATAACTATCCACAATTTTCTCATAGAAGCCTCTACCATCAAGTATTTATAAAAATATTAGTTTTTTATGCTCTTAGTGAATTGGGAATTTCTTGGGCATAACTTCTAGTATCTCTGGGGTTAGAGGATGAAGAGCAATCAGAACAAGAAATCAAAGTTCCCCAGGATGCTAGGGTTTCCACAAAGCCTTGAAGTTCATCAAAAACCATCCAACACTCCAAAGAACAAACCCTATCTGCAAAAAGAAGAATCAGATATGTCAAAGAATGATACATTACTCCAGAAAAAGAGGAAATATCTCAGAGGAAACTAAGGTCATCCATAGTGAAATAGAGGTCCATGGAAGATGATAAACTATATGTCATAAAGGGTAAAAAATAGTTATGTCCAGTAGTACAACCATCTCTTGAGCATATTAAGGTCGAGCCTATTCTTATAGGTATGCAGGTAGAAAATAGTCCTAAATTGAAACCAAGCAAACAACAGAGGAATAAGAAGGTTAGTCCTAAAGAAGTTATAGTTGAATTTGAGCCATTAGACACACATATTGGAGACCATACTAAGGAAAAAATAAGGAAAAAAGAAAGAGGGGAAATAGGTCCCAGAGATGCCAAGTAAACCAAATCAGTAGGCAAGGTTGACCAACCAGCTGAGGCTAAACTTCAAAGCCTTGTTCGATACATCCCTCAAGGATAAAAATCTGATTGTAATAGAATATCAAGACACCAATGAATATCCCTATGGGTTTACCAATATGGAGGAAATGACCATCCACACTTTCAAGGATATTCCAATAGGCAAGACCAGAAATAAGTGCAACAAGGGACAGAGCTTAGGTATTAAACATGATGATTTGGAAATAGAGTACACCATAGGTCCATACCCAGAGAAATATTTAGAAGATATTGTTCCATACCTAGAGAAATATTTATAGGAGACTGGTCTAGAAACAGAGCATGTCCTAGAGAAAGATTTATAAGAGACCAAACCAGAGGCAGGGGGAAAATGTTGATGGTACCTGAACCTGTGAAAGAAAAAATTAGAGACAAAACTGATAAGAATATAAGGTATGAGATGAGACATAGGAAATATAATCTCTCCATTTATCTCAATAGGCCTACTGATGATGAAGAATATGAACTTAAAGCTGAGAAAAAAGTGAAAACAAAGATCAATCCTAAAGTTGAAGGTGACAAGGAAATGGAGGAAACTAAGTAGTAGGCAGTAACCCTAAATCAACAGAATGAAAGTATGAGGCAATAGATTCAAGAGATGCAACATCAATATGAAACTCTTGATATAAAACATTCAAAACTAAAGAGAAAGTACCAAAAGTTGCATAAGAAATAGCAAAAGATCTACATGTTCCTAAAGGAAATCATCTAATCATGTTGATGTCGAAAATAAAATATAAATCCTGTGCAAGTTTTGCTCCAATGTTAAAGGCCTTTATCCAATTAGTGGCATATGTGTGGATCCATGCAAAGTCAATAACAAGTTCCATATTTTGAAAAATTTTGTGGTGCAACTCCTACACTTTTTTTATCAGCAGTGACTCTTGCTTCAGTTACAAAATCTTTTGTTTCAGTTTGAGATACCACATCCAGTTGTAATGTAATATCTTTTTGATAAAAATATTTTTTTGTTAGGTCAGGTTTATGGGCTTAGAAAAGGGGAGTTGTCCCTACAAATTAGCACTTAAACTCTACTTCACTCAATGTAAAGAAGTTTTCTTGAAAAGTGATCATAACTAAATGGTGAAGTTTAAGATATATAGATCTGAATGTAATGAAGAGATTAACCCTAGAATGTAGGATATGAGATAGGAATTCGAACCCTTTTGGTGGATAAATAGAAGAATATGGGAATGTAAAGGGTTCAAATTTTTGGTTGTATCAATCTATCAAGATATAGACTGGGCTTATGAAGTGTAAAGATCTACAAAGGTTTCTTCTCAGTGAATATAATTTCTGGTGAACATAATTTCTTTCTCAATCTTGCTTGTCCTTTTTTCTTATTTGGATGCATATTGAATGTTTTGCAAAGAAAATATTCTTTCTCTTTCAACTAATGTGCTTACAACCTATTGAGAAATGTATTCCAAGTATTGTTTTAGGTTTAATAAAATGTGTTAGATCTAAAGTTTCTAGATGAAAGTGACAAATTGTATGCTTGTTAGTGTATTTTGGTTCTACTTTTATATCTTTTATCTACTACACTAGAATGCATGCCACTGGCTAAGGAAAATATTGTAGTGAATATTTTGGGACAGTCCAGCTAGATCCATGCCCTTGAATTCTCATCCATCAAGTGACCATCAAAATAAATAAACCAAACTTATAAAGACCAATCATCCCAATAATTGAGGTGGCCTAGCTCTTCTCTTAGTAGTCAGGTGCAGACCTTAGGGCCAACATATTCTGGCACCATTTTTAGGTAACAGAGTAATGAAGAAATATTTCCCGAGGAGAATGAAAATGATCAGATATGATGTTTGATGGTGAACAAATATTAGGCACAAAAATAACTCCCATATTTCACCTAGATACTCTACTGAATGTAAATCTAGCAAAGGAACTCTAGCTCCCAAGAAGGGATTTAATAAATCAAACTTTGATCTTACTAAGGCCAAAAAATCCAACCCTAATCCTAATGGTGATTGTTGGATGTATGGGATGACCCGAGTTCTAAATTAGTTCTCCAACAAAACCCTTTTCACCATTGACCCTTTTGGTAAAACATAAGGATAAACTGTGCATAGAGTGCATAACGTAGTCCCACTCGAGATGGTTTATGGGTAACTGCAAGACACATGTGTCTGCAATAATGGAAGGGATTTGGGGTTATTATTATTACTTCTATTTCTACTTAACCATACATTCTATCATACCATTAATCATATCTAATATTTCATTCATTCATAATATTCATTCTTCATACATATTCTAATGCATGTTGTAATTAAGACAATTCATTCATCTAACCATTAAACCACAATTGAATAAATAAAAAAACCATTCAAACATATTGCAACATAGGTTTTTACCGTGGTTCACCCCCCAAGGGCTACATCCACAAATATATTCTTTTTATTTCTTCTTATTCATCAAAATAGCATTCTGTGCATTACATAAGTGAATAGTGGTGAGGAGGACCAACATCACACCAATATCAATATATTGTGACCTGATCCTCAGTTACATCAAATCCATATGAGTTCCACAACTCTCAATAATACAAAGACTCAAGACTCAAAAAGGACTCCAAGAAATACCAAAGATATGATAATACTCTCAGATCTTGAGACCCCTCAATCTACCTTATACATCTTCTATTTATACTACAAAATAGGTAAAACCCCTTAACATATGACTCCAAAACCCTAACCCGAACATGGCTAGGTTTGTCCACATATGCACCAGATTTCCGCAAATCCTTCTATGCATTCCTTCCTCTTCCCTTTGTCGTGTTAGTCTTCCTTATTTACTATCCTTCTTTACTAGTGTGCCTTGTTCACTTTGGTCCATGCTTCCTTTATTACTATACTTTCTCCCAAAAATTCTTGCTCCAATAGGCCCCCAACACTAACCTGTGGCTCATCCCGAGCCACTCAAGTTGTGTGTGCCTCCTGCACTAATATTTGCAACTCCTGAAACTTATTTGCTAGTTCATCTTATTTTTCCTGCATCTGCGCATTCTTTTCAGTGAGGGTCTCTACAACCTGCATTATAGTGTCCTCCTTCAACACTTGTACACTTATTTTGTGCATCTGTTCCATGTTGGATTTCTCTATTTTCAACGTCCTTATCAATTGTTCTGCATGTTCTTGTAGGGGCTCCAACTGATCTTGTCATGCTTGTTTCTCCTCGTGTGCAGCCTTTACTTATTCCTACTAGTTTTTCATCTCCTTCTCGGCCCTCGGTTTTAGGTATATGGCCATTGTTTCCTGTCGTTGCTTCAAATCCTAAACTGAAATGTTCAACTTATCTTTTCTCTGCTTCAGCTACTAGATCCTGTCATCCTCTACCAGGCTTGTCCAATGTTGTGTAGTCCTTTCAAAAAATTATGCTACCTTCTTAAATTTCAAAGCAATATAATTTGGTTTTTCTATAGCTTTCCGCTCTTTTCTATTCCGACCTCTGGTGGTGTGGTTGGTGTTATCTTCTCCACCATTTCTCTTATCTCTTGATTGTACCAATCCATCGCCTACACGATATTTTGTAGCTTATTTTCCGTGTTGATTTCCCCTGTTAATGCGCTCTATGGAATTGTTTGGAATAATTATTCAAGTCTTTCCTCCAATATATTTGTTTTCTAGTCACACCTCTATGATAATGGCCTCCAATAATTCCTTAGCTTCCCTGGATCTCTCTAGGTTTGTTGCATCTATCCTTTCCCTAGACTTAAATTCTTGCACTACACTCATCTCCATCTTATATAAATATTTTTTCGTATCTTGGAGAATACCAATTCCATATTTTCTATATCCTTAATTTGTCTTTGTGCCAAGTCCTCATCTATTCCCAACTTTTCTTTAGTCATATTAAATCTCTCACTGGCCATTTTTGTGATCTGCACTGTTGCTTCCTCGCTTTGTATTGTCTGTTGTTGTATTGTCTCATCATTTTGGACCTTGTTCAAGCATATCCACTCTAATACATGTCTTAACTCTATCATGTCTTGCATGATCCTTTCCCTTTGTTTTTCTTCCTCCTCATATTCTTTAGTGGCGCAGTCTTGAACTCTCTCTGTGACTAGTTCTACAATGTCTTCGATTATTGTGTATTCTGGGACTTCCTTATGTGATTTCATATTCTTGCATGCACCATTTTTCTATACTTTCAGTCTCTTTGGTGGCCTTAACTATGTTGGTTGTTTTGTTCTTGGGGTATCTGGTATGTCCCCCCTGCCTGTCCCTCCTACGCAGGGATGTTGTCCTTATTTTGTGCTGATCCATTAGTAGTAGCTGCGTGGTCCTTTTGTTGTGTCACAAAATTGTGGATAGGCTTATTCTTTGTTGTTTCGCTCCCCCTGTTGGATTCTTACTCTATTTTTTACTCCTTGTATTATGAATTGGGATACTTTTTATTTGAGATGAACCTGCTTCTGTTGGTTGTTTGTCCTTGGTTGGCTTCTTATCCTTTACTTGCTTGATTGGAATCTTCCATTATTCTTTCCAGTATTTCATAACCCAATTGAATTCTTCTATTTTGGCACAATACTTCATCTATAGCCACTCCTTTGTTGGATCCCTTTTCGCTTGAATCCACATATTATGTCACGAGGCTTTAAAGTTAGCTATAATTTTGTACTACTCCATGTTGGCACAGGGGTAGACCCAGGGTTCACTTGAAGAGTTTACCAACAAGCCCTAGCTACTAGACCTTTCGAAAACACTTGTGAAGTAGATGCAGTCTCACCCAAAGCAGCTAAGAGGGGAGTTGTAGGATAGAGATGTCTACAACTAGGGGAATATCAAGTGGAGCTAATACAACAACAAGGAAACATTCATATATCCCTCACCAAGCTAGATCTACCCTGCATAGTTATAGATATGATCTAATACAATCATGCAAGTAACAATATAACAATGACAAAGATCAAAACATCAATTGCACACACAACAAAAGATGTACTTGGTTCACCCTATCTCTAGGGCTACATCCACATAACTATGCTTATGATTTATTAAGGTAAAGCATATAGTTCTTGTCTACACTTTCAGCTAGCAGATATTAATTCTTCTTCTCTCTTTCTCTCCCCTTCCTGTGCACCCAGCTACAGGACTTGACCTTCGTACACAGCTGAATATCTTACAATTCCAGAAGGATCTCTCTCTCAGCACTTATCTCTCTCAATACAATAATCTCTTACCACAACAATAGAGCTATATCCACAACAATATTCTACCAACCTAACCCAGGTCCTCTTGACCTTTATTTATACATTACAATTCTTCACCGACAGCCTTAGGCCAAAACCTAGGTGCCAAAACCCTAGATACCAAAACCCTAGGTGTCTAAAACCCTAGGTCAACGTGACCCGCTTTTTCCAGGCTTCACCAACCTGTCTTTCCTTCCTTCTCATGTGGTACTCCAAAGCATCCAACTGTGGATTTTTCCACTTGCCGATTTTTCCTTGATCCATATTCCTTGTTTGTCCATCATCCTTGATCTCCTCATATAATGGATCACATTTTCATACTTTTCTCCATCTTTTCTTCTGTTTTTCTCACTTCAAACCAGTGACAGTTACTGTGTCTCCTGTGAAGTTCAATTTTCATCTCTTCTTCCTTGATCTTAGATTCCTTCCATAATCAAGGGCCAACAGGCCCCCAACACTCACCTGTGACTCGTCCCGATGCACTTCAGATCTGATCCGTCTATTTTACTTTGACTTTGGGTTGCGCAGGGGAGCCTTTTCTTTCTTCTCTATGCCTCTTTCTCGTCCTTGTGCAAACTATGTTTTTTGTGTCTGGTACCCAATTTCTAGTACACCCAATACTTAGACCCTTTTCTTCTTGCATTTACTAAGGTCTGGGAGGTAGCTGGTTGTCATAGTACAACTTCAGCTGACTCCCATTCACTAATCCTTCCTTCCACTCTCCATTCAATGTCTTCAGCTACGCAGCTCCCCCTTCGGTAACATAGGCAACCTCATATGGTCTGAGCCAATGTGTCCTAAACTTCCTTGGATGTTTTTTAAACTTACTGTCATACAACAATAATAAATCACCCTACTTGAATGCCTTTTTCTTGTTGTGCCTGTCATGATAGGCCTTCTCTCGTTCCTTCTGAAACTGCTGATGGAATCCTACAATAAATATGTCTTCTTCCAGTTCAAACAACTGTAAAAGCCTCTTGCAAACAACGCCAGTATCATCCATGTATGTAAATGCAACAATTCTTAATCTTGGCACCAAGTATTCCATTGGTACAACAACTTCAAGACCATAAACCAAATTGAAAGGGGTTTGCATTGTTAATTTCTTGCAAGTGGTTCTATAGGCCCATAGTATTGCAGGTACTCTTAAATCCCAGTCATCCCTATTCACACTGCAAATATTCATTAATGTTGTCTCCAATATCTTGTAGAATGATTCATCTGTCCCATTTGCTTGTGGATGGTAAGGTGTAGTCTTCTGATGGTGGACTGCAAATTTTTTAGTCAGGGCTTCGACTGTCTTATTGATGAAGTGTGTGCCTTGATCACTCATAAGGTTCTTGGGGAATCCAAACCTAGTTATTATGTCAACAAATATAAAACACCCAGTTGTAGCTTCACTACAGTCCTTGACTGCTCTTTCTTCAACCCATCTAGTCAGGTATTCTATCACAGTAATTATGTACCTTGCTCCTATGCGCTTCCCTGATGGGTTTATAGGTCCCACAAAGTCAACGATCCACTTTTCAAATGCTTGTAGGGTCATCTATGGTGATAATGGAATTTCATCTCTTCGGGATGGTTTTCCAAATCTCTGGCATACATCACAGTCTTTGGCATAATCTTTAGCATCTATATGTAAGGTAGGCCACCAAAGGCCACCTCATAGAACCTTCCACTTAGTTTCTTTCCTTGCATAATTTCCTCCTACAATGCCTTCATGAGATTTTGTGAGGATCAGTGGTCGCTCTGTCTCCATAACACACCTCCTTAATATCTCATCGGGTCCCATATTGTATAGCTGACCAGCTATCAATGAAAATTCTAGAGTGCACACCACTATTTGTTTCTTCTGGGGAATTGTAAAGCAACTGGACTATGTCTGCAAAGTGGTCATCAATATTTCTAATGGTGAGAAGTTGTGCATCCGATAGTGTATCCTTCAAACTGGTGGGTTCTTCACCATGTTCCAACCTCAACAAGTGGTTAGGGCCCTTATTCATTCTTCTTGGATTAACTATGATCTCAAAATCATATTCTTGAAATAGAAGAATCCATATGCATATTCGACCCCCCAACACTAGCTTGTTGACTAGGTACTTCAACGCGGAGTGATCTGTGAAAATTTTAAAGTGTCCTCCCAACAAGTAGTGAAGGAATTTTTTCAGTGCATACAACATGGCTAATCCTTCTCTCTCTATAGTGGTGTAATTAATTTCAGCTGTAGATAGCTTCCTTCTAGAAAAATCTAATGGATGATCGATATCCCCTTCTCTAGGGTGTTCCAGTACTGCTCCTAATGCATAAGAAGATGCATCGACATGCACATGAAATACTTTGGTCCAATCTGGAAAAACCATAATAGGCACAATCATCATCTTCGATTTCAGTGTGTCGAAGCTCATCTGGCATTCTTCTGTCTAGCTAAACTGACAGTCTTTCTTCAATAGGTTCTCCATAGGTGTTGTAATCTATGCATAGCCTTTGATGAATTTCTTGTAATAGCCAGTATGTCCCTGCGCAGTGCACAACTGTTTGACTGAAGTAGGAGGCGGAAAATTAACTATAATTGCAATTTTTTATGGATCAACCAACAATCCCTGCTTGCATACAATATGGCCTAATAGTACTCCAAATGGGGAGAAGAAGATGTGCTTCTTAATATTTAAATCAATTTTACACTTCCTACATTTATCCAACATTAGCCTTAAACATTCAATATGGTTTTTAACAAACTAAACACAGTCCAGTCATCAAAATATGCTTCTAAATATTTATGAAAAAATTCTTTGAATGCTTCGACCACAACCCTGGAAAAGATGGTTGGGGCATTTTTTTGTTCAAATGGCATCACTATATATTGGTAGGATCCCCATTCTATGGAAAACATGGTCTTTTGGTGATTGTCCTTGGCAATCCATATCTGATGGTATCCTGAAACTCCATCTGTAAAAGAATATACCTCCTAGCCTCCCACATTGTCTAATACTTCATTAGTGAATGGTGTAGGGAAAGGTTCATGCAGAAAGGAATCATTCAACCTCCTGAGATATACACAAATCCTGATCTATCTTGTCTTCTTGTCTTTTACCACCATAGGGCTGATCCACTCTGACTCTTCGACAGGTTCAATAATCCCTGCTTCCATCATTCTGTCGAGCTCAATCTTCACTTTTTCCTTATATTTTGGGTTCAATCTATAGAGTCTTTGCTTGAATATCTTCACACTTGGTGTCAAAGATATCCTGATCTCTCCCATAGGACCTTTTATAGATTTCATATCAGTGAAATTGGTCGGAAACAAGTCCTAATATTTGCACAACAACTCTGCAATCTTGTCAATGGTAGCAACATCCCATTAATCTCCGACATTGGCAATCTTTGGTGTTTCCTCTATCCCAATATTGACTCTTTTAATCTTGATTGGCTGACCAATAAATGGTATCTCAACTCCCGGTCCTTCCACATCTCTTTGGCCTTCTGTTTTAGTGATGTTTACCTTCCTGGGATCATCATCATCGACATTGATGTTGTAGAAACTCTGCAATTTTTGGAGAGGCACAGTCCATTCATCTTCTTCTTGTTCCCTAGGGAGGCTAGATGGCTCTTAGAATACCTTCTATCTCACAATATGTCATTCTTGGCCTATTGAAGGATATTCACTTTCAAATAAAAAGGTGGTTACAAAATTCTGAATCATACCTTCCCAGTCTGCAGTGATGAGGTGTAGCTCTGCTTGAAGGTACCAGTTAATAGGGGTTGTGTCCAGCGTGTTAATGAATCTGTGCACCCACTGTTCTCAAGGAATGTCACTCCATGCCTCTTTATAGCTCCACATGTGGTCATTTTGGCAGCTTCGACCTATGTACCTTAATTCACAACTTACTACTTGTGTTGAGAACTGCGTTGTCATCAAAGTTCGGCATTGTGTCCAATCTGTGATATTCCTTTTATGTGTCCACCACCATCTTTATGGTGTGGATTTCAGGGCCTCATCCATTGCCAATAATCATTGTTGTGTTGGTACACTTGTCTCAAAATATGATAGGAAGGTTTCAAAAGGGTTCATGCCATCAAATGTGCATAATTTACTCACTGTTGTGTCAATCCAGCGAACTTCTCTGGTTAGTATAGCACATATTCTGGTAGATACTTCATACATATGGTTCTGCCATTTCTCCAGTGCTTCTTCTGAATATGATGAACACGCATTGTCACTTCTCCATCTCATATTCCCATTAGTTGTAGGGTTGATGTAATCTTGTTGTCTAACTGTCAGTTTGTATATGTTTTCCAGTTCGTATGCATGGTCTTCTTCTCTGATGGGTTATGTATATCGTGGACCCTCATCTGGATATAAGGGTGCAATGAATCGAAGGCCATCTCTTTCAAATTTCATATTTCTTTTCTTCAAATCAACCACTTTGGATTTATCGAAGGCCCAATCAATCCCTAACAGTGCAGGGTAAGGGAAACTGTCATCAACAATTTCAATTACCTTGAAATCTATGAATGTTCTCACTCCATCGATGTCCATAGGGACATGTTCCAATATACCAAAGGGGATGACATTTTGTTGGTTAGCCATCCTAATCCTGATAGGGGAGTAGATCAACTTTGGTTTCCTCATCAGTGCCTAAGTTTTCTTCGTCATGACATTGACCTCTGACCCTAAGTCGAGGACCACATAGTCTATATCGTACTCTCTTATTTGAGCATTCAAATGTACTTCTTTATTTTTCCTTCTCTTCTTACCAATTTGGTGTACTTCCCTGTTCAGTAAGGGGTCTATCTTTCCTATCTCATGTTGTCTAATTAAGTTTTGTAGATCTTGTACAATGCCTTTATCCTGAATCAACTTAACACAGGTGTATAAAAATTCGATGAGCTTACTTACCTCTTTTCCTTCTTTTGGTGAAGTCGACTGATGAAATGCCTGAGGCATTCCATATTCTCTTATTTTTGGTCATTTATTTAAGGAAGAACCTTGATCTTCTTTGAAATCTTTCCTTTCTTTCTCAAAGATTTGTATTTCTTTCTTCGCATCAAAATTTTAGGTCTTCTCTACAGATTTCCCGATACCTCAGTCTTCTACAATATTTCATTGAGTTATTCTATCCTCTCCTGTAACAATGCCTCCTCTAGTGATAACAATGACTTTGGGGTATTCCCTGTGAGGCTCATCATATATCAATTGCACTTGTGGATTCTGCTGAGGTCCTCGTCTTTCCTGTAGCTTAGCTAGCAGCATAGGACAGTCTTCTATAACATGGTCTAACGAGATACAATAGATGCATGTAGTGCAAGGATTCTGACAATCCCTTTCCAAGTGTCCTAGTTGTGCATAGTTGTAGCAGATGATCCATCCTTAGCCTCAACTCATTCTTCCTCCTCGTCCTCATCCTCTGTATCCACCACGAGGATTGAAATTTCCTCTTCCTGGGGATTTATACTGCGGGGTGTTTCCTTCTTGTTGTGCCTCACCTTGGATCTTGTATATGTCCCTTGATCTTTTGTGCATAATCTCATAGGCCCTACAATCCCTATCGTCATTCCCCATAGACTTACATAATGTGAAATATAAATTTTTGGGAGTTTGAACATACTTCTGCATGTAATAGCACTCACCTGTGTTATGCCTATTTCTGCATACTTCACACCAGGGCAGGTTAACTTACTTCAAGGGGATTGGTGGTCCTAAGGCCAAATACTCATGTAATAAAGGACAATGTTCCTTATCATGGCCTTCTAATCTACATCTTACACACCAGATATCTTCTATTTTTTCCTTCTTCATATCTTTGACCTGCAGAGACAAACTAGTCAGTTGGCTCAAGATCTGGCTCATACCTGAGATGGATTCTCCCATAGGGGTTGATTCAAGCTTCATAGTGATTTCCAATGCTTCTACCTACAAAGCAATCTTCTGCTGCAACAGGGGAACTCTGATGTGTGGTAAAAGGGTAGCGATGAACCATTCTTTATTATATTCATTTGGGATCTAAAAAGTTAATCGACTTGTTAAGGTATTGAATCTTTGATCGAACTCCCAAACAGGCTCAACTACTTTCTGCTTGATCTCCTTCAGTTTTGTAATACATTGAGACTCTACCTTAGGTTTCTTGAACTCTGCAATCAACACATTCTTGATCTTTCCCAGTGGCTTAGGCTGCGCAAGTCCTTGGACAAGCTTCATGTACCAACTTAGTGCGTGATACCTTAGGGTAGTGCTGAACTGGGTCCTTTTAACAACTTCATCGGTGAAATTATTAATATTCCATATAGCTTTGCACATAAACCAATTATAATCAGGATATTCAGATCCATATCCCCTAAATATGGGGAGACTCATCTCATCTTCTATAGAGCTACCTAGGTTTCCTGTCTGAGTAGATGTTGCGCTACTAGTAATAGTACTCTGAGGACTCTGTTGGTTTTGATTATTTTGATTACCTAGTGCTACTGAAACAACAGGAGGATTAAGAGTACTTACTTCAACAGTTTTCACAGTTCCTGAAGTTTCATACTCATCCTGGAGAGGTTCTTTGGCTTCTCCTTCCTCTATCCTAGAGGGTTCTGAATGTTCTTCGTCTATCATATCTACCTCTTCTCCACTGTAGAAACCCTCTTCCCTATATTTTTTATTAAATAGGTTCTCAAGGTGAACCCTTATGAATACTCTCCCACTGTACGTATGTCCAACTTCTATATCGTTGTCGATGTCTGAATTCCTGAACATTAGTCTTTTCAAATCCACTCGATCTACTGTATCCTCAAGACATTCTTTTCATGCAACAACATCTTGATTCTCAGCTTCAGAAAGTGCAAATAATGTCCTCTGGGTCCTTTGAAAAAATATCTCTCGGCTTGGTTATACGATTCTACTATGTCAACAACAAACTAGGTGATATATCCTCCAATGGTACTATCAAACCAATGACCTATTGCTCATGATACAACATTATCAATTCTCTTAAACTTATGGATTAGCGTCGATGTCCAAGCCACATGAGGTCTAGATCTAATCTCGAACTGGGTATCTTATAACCTATCCAACCACTCATATAGCTCCTGATGGATTCCTCCAAAGAAGATCTCGTGAATGTCAGTGAAAATGTATATTTGTATCCAATATTCAGTACTTAGCTTAGGGTTCCTGTTATGGGATTCAAAAAAGTCCCTCTGTTGATCCTCTATCCATTTTTGAATCTCTTTCTTCGATGGGAACCACCTTGACATTCCCTCAAAAAGATTCGGGTCCTGACAATAGAACCGTTTGTTGGCACAGAGGCAGACCCAAGGTTCACTTGAAGAGTGCACCAACAAGCCCTAGCTACTGGCCCTTTCAGTAACACCTGCGAAGAAAATGCAGTCTCACCAAAAGAAGATAAGAGGGGGGTTGTAGGACAAATATGTCTACAACCAGGGGAATATCAAGTGGATCTAATTCAACAACAAGGAAGCATTCATATATCCCTCACCAAGCTAGATCTACCCTGCAAAGTTATAGATCTGATCTAATACAACCATGCAAGTAACAATATAATAGTGACAAAGATCAAATCATCAATCACACACACAACACAAGATGTACATGGTTCACCCTCTCTCTAGGGCTACATCCACATAATTGTGCTTATGATTTATTAAGGTAAATCATAAAGTTCTCATCTGCGCTCTCAGCTAGCAGATATTCTTTCTTCTTCTCTCTTTCTCTCCCCTTCCTGTGCACCCAGCTACAGGACTTGACCTTCGCACACAGCTGAATATCTTACAATACCAGAAGGATCTCTCTTTCAACACTTCTCTCTCTCAATACAATAATATCTTACCACAACAATAGATCTAGATAAACAACAATATCCTACCAACCTGACCTAGGTCCTCTTGACCTTTATTTATACATTACAATGCTTCATCGATAGCCCTAGGCCGAAACCTAGGTGCCAAAAACCTAGATACCAAAACCATAGGTGTCTAAAACCTTAGGTCAACTTGACCCTCTTTTATCAGGCTTCGCTATCTTGTCTTTCCTTCCTTATCGTGCGGTGCTCCAAATCATCCAACTGTGGCTTTTTCCACTTGCTGAGTTGTCCTTGATCCATATTCCTTGTTGATCTGTCATCCTTGATATCCTCATCCAATGACATTCATTTCCATACTTTGCTCCATATTTTCTTCTCTTTTTCTCACTTTGACCCAGTGACAGTTATTGTGTCTCCCGCAAAGTTCTCTTTTCATCTCTTCTTCCTTGATCTTTGCTTCCTTACATAACCGAGGGCCAACACTCCACCACCTTTAGTGGGAGTCTCTGCCACCTTATTTGGATTTATTCTAGGTATGTATTTAATATGTCGGTATTTTCCTTCATATCTTTTATGACAGTGGTGCACCACAATGATTCATATTTTTCTGTGTGGCACCTTCCACTTCTCTGAAGAAAAATGGTGTAATTGGGGTGCTTCCAACCTGCTAAAGAAATCAAAATAATAAGCACTGAACAATGGAATATTGTCCCAATGTCGTATGCATCCTTAAAATCATCTAAAAATAAATTTAATAAATACGGGATCCAACTTAATACAGTTTCGTTCACGCACTGCATGGCTACTTCTATAACATCTTTTCATACTTCCTCCTTGTGATACTTTCTGAGTAGTTTACATGCCATTAGTTTTGTATCTAGTCTTGTTGTTGGTTCACTGATCTTGTTGATGATGATCCCCATGGATCCTCTTTCTGTACCATAATTTTGTTTCATCTCTTCTGCCAAGGCCTTCTCATTGGTCTTGTCATCAAGGTACCTCATAGGTGGCTCACCATTTGTGGGAACACCTATTATCTCTTCTATCAAATCAATGTTTATCGATACTTGTGTATCCAACCACAAAATTCCTCCATGCATGACTACCATTAACTACTTGACACAGTTATTTACTTCCCTATCCCTACCAAAGAGAGATTTCCAACAATTTCATGATGTCTGTGCTATATAATCTTTGTATCCACTACTTCATTTCCATTATGGAAATTCCCATCGCGCTAACCCCTCTTCTTTCTAAGTATACTTGTTGTGCAAAATATGGGAACTTTTTTGTATCCATGACATCATGATTCGAGTAGCGTAGCCTTTTTACACATCCAACTAAGTCTACAATAATTGTTACCCTTGTTGGTATGTGAAGTAACACAATGGTTACCTCTGTCTACATGCATGGGGATCTCTAGAAATGATGTTTACCTCTCCCCTTTACTGGTGCATTGGAGGTTCTTGCTTCCTGATATGTGTGTTCTTCCTCCTATTCTTATCCTCCAGACTTTTGTTGTACTATAACTTCCTCATCCATAAGTTTTTCTTGCTATGTTTGTGTTGTGCTAGGTTGATCCCTTGGCTCATCAGACTCCGTCCTCTCTTTGTCTGCTTCTGTTGTGGGTAGGATTGTTTCTTGTGTCGTATTTTTCTCAACTGATGTATTTGGTGGATCAATATTCATTTTTTTTTGTTGTTCCTCGACCAAGGTGGGAATCATCAGTTATGGGGAAGGAATGGCATCGATATCAACCACTTTGTTCATCTATGTAGGTTTTTAGGCCTCCATTTGCATCTTCGATGGTGTAATGACCCTTTTCTTATTAATATGAATAATTTCATAAATAATCCTAAACATTAGCTAAATTATAATTAATTACTATATAACCTTAATTAATTATACGTTATTAATTAATCAT
>JZKD02S1655224.1:1399524-1434451 GCA_000966675.3 Picea glauca
CTAAAAACGGAGAGGGGGTGCTACCGGTAACACCATTTTTAAAAACGAGGTAAAAAATTGGACCCCCCAAAAAACGAGAACTCTGGAGAGTTCTCATTAAGTTGGTAACTATGTTTATGATTATCCCAATAATCTCCAATCCTGGCCATCTTTGGGTTTTATGTAGTTCCAATGTTTACCTTCTTGATTTTCAATGGTGCAACATAATATTACGAATCTATCTTGGGACCTTGTACTTCCCTTTCACCTTATACACTTTCTGATCTATATATTGCACGGATTATCTTGTCGATCTTCTTCTTCTGCGATGTGATAACATTGCAGAAATTATTTAACTCTTTATCCCGCCTGCTTCTGATATGGTTGGATTATTTTCAATTCTGGTGTTCTTCAAATATCTTGTCTCTTACCAATTTCAGTGTTGTATCAATATTTGGGATATCATGCTCAAATGCAAATGTAACTATGAAATTGTGTTTTATCTCTTCCCAATTAGCAGTTTATTTGTGGTGTTCCTATTCTTTGTACCAATTCTTTGGAATGCCTTCTAATGTGTGAATGAAATGGTGTGACCATTCTTCTGGTGGTACTAATATCCATTGAACTATGCAGTTATCTACATTTTCTTGAGGTTGTTGAAATACCTCATATTTCTCCTTATATCTATGCTCATGTTCTACGTAGAATTTGATGTAGAGTAACCTTTTGCACTGAAACCAATTATTGATATTTTTCCTTTTGTGTACCCCACCATCTTGCAGGTGTAGATTTTAAATCAATATCTGATGTTGGTAATCTATTATTTTCTATAGCCTCTACCTCAAACTTTATTAAAAATTCTTCTAAGTCATTCAAACCGTAAAACTAGGAGGTTCTCTTACCTCTGTACCAACCCATCTCAGTGTGCATGTCATTTTGGCACATCTCCTGGTAGATAATTCATGTAGTCATTGTTGCTAGTTTTTCTAGACCTGTGTCAGAGTCTGAAGCATAAGAAATAATACTTCTCCAACTGAGCATGCCATCTATATTTGGGTTGATATAATCTTCTTCGCACGTGGTAGTTCTCTATATTTGAGTCACACCTTTCATAACAATATTATTTGTCACAGTTTCCACATACATGCCTCCTTATGAGGGATCCAATGGCACAATAACTTTGTACTCTCCTGATTCAAAGATCATCTTCCTTGTCGTCAAGTTGATAATATCTTGGTTATCAAAAGTCCAATCTAGGCCCAACAAGACTGGTTAAATTGGTTATCAAAACCCCAATCCAGACCCAACAAGGTTGGTTACCTCGTTAGCTTTGTTCTTAAGATTACGCTTTATTGGTATGATCAAATAATGATGGCATGCAATACACTGGTATCTAATCTACTGGCTTTGTTCTTGAAGTGGACATAATGTTTTCCTTCAATATCTCCTATCTAGATTCTTTGAATATCTCTTTCTCTTTCTGCGCATCAAGCTTCTATTTAGGAATTGTATTCTTCCTGACCCACTAGTACTGGTCATGATCCTTCTTGGATGCATCTTCTCCTATATTATCTCCACATATAGTAACTATTTTAATATTCTTCCCATCCTCTTATTTTTTTTACACCCCGATCCATTTCACGTTCTGATTAGTCTGGTTCCTCTTGTCCTATATCTTTATCAATAGTGTTGGACAATATTCTATTTCATGTTTTGTTGTGCAAAAATACATACATGTTGTAGGTGGTTGTGGGAAATATCTTGCATAGTACCCTGGTGTCCGATAGTTGTGACAAACAATAGGTCCTTGACCTCCTCCAAAGCCTCTTCCTCCACGACCTCCTCTTTTGAAGCCTCCTTTGTTGCCCCAATTATCTTAGCACGGTGTCCTTGATTATACTATGGATGCACATTATTGTACTACAATGGTGTTGCGCAATGTTGTGGTGGTGTTTCAAATTGATGTGCATTATTGTACTACAGTTGCACTTGAAACTTTTGCATGGGGTTATATTGTGATTGCTTCGGATTGTTATACTGCGGTTGCTACACATTGTTATAATGTGGTTGTTGTGCATATTATCCTGTTGCATGTCATCCTACACCCTGTATGCATCTGCAATCCTTTCTTTCATCATCTCTAAGGTTTTATAGTCCTTTTATTAATGTCCAATTGACTTGCAAAAGTTACAAAATGTGCTCTTTGGTATTTTCTGATACTTTTTCATTAGGGAGAAATTATAGGGATCATACCCATTTGTTTTGCAAATCTCACACCATGGTCCTCCTGAAGCTAAAGGATTTGGCATGCCCACTCCAATATACTATGCAAATAATGGACACTCATTCTTGTTATGGCCCTTTGTCCTGCACATTGTACACCAAAAATATTCTCTTTTCTCTTTTCCTTTGTTCTGATTCAACTAGAATGTTAATTTCTTCAAGTATTACTTAATCTCTTCCACATATGGATATGTATTCTTGTATTGGTTTTCCTCTAGCTATAAGGATTCCTGCAGAGCTTCACCCTAACTTTGGAATTTATGTTGTCTCAAAGGATACTTCAAGTGTGGTAACAAGAAATTAACAAACAAATGTCTATGTTGTGTATCAATAATAGTGTACTTTAAGTTACCTTTTTGATAACAAACAAATGTCTATGTTGTATATCAATAATAGTGTACTTTAACTTAACTTTTTTCCTCTTGAACTTATGGTCCACTTCCCAGACTCATTCTCTTGGTTTCTGCTTGATCTCTATCATTTCATTCATAAACTGGTCTTCTGAGCTTGGTTTATGAAATTCATTTATTAACTTCCTCTTCACATCTGCTATAGTTGTAGGCATTTCTATTGGATTATTTGTTGATATACCCATGTAACATTCAATGCACAGTCTCTAAATGTGATTTCCAACTACACATCCTTTGTATCCTCATCTATAATCTACTTTTTTCCCATATCTTCCCATAGATAAACAAATTTTTTTCTGGATCATCCCCTCAGAAATTTGGTAACCGAATAGTTGGATCTTTTCCTACCATTGCAAAATTTGTTGAATGATCAGCTCCACACGATGTAGATACTTGACTGATACTTGTTGTACTTACACTTCTGGTTGAATTTCCACTAGATCCATGTCTTGTAAAAAATCTTCTACCACTAATCACTTGTTGGTTAATTGGTTTTTCTTCTTCAGTTGTCTTAGTCACACATGGGGTTGTGGGTTCCACACTAATTCATATCTCAAATGGATAGACTTCTTCTGCATTAGACCCATGACCTATGGTTTTCCTCTCATATGTGGCATGCAAGATATCATCAATATTCCCCATGGTGCGGAGATCCTCTACCTCTTCCTCATCATTGTCCAAGCCCTCTCACTCGGCTAATGTCCTCTTCTTGTTATTCATCCAATATTGGTATGGTCTTATGTTGTGCGTCACACCTATTGTCCTTATGATTTCCCTAGTTTTTTCATCATCCATCATGGAGGGGTCCATTTCCTCCTTCTTCTGGCTACTCTTCAGAGCCTTCTCAATTTCTCAAATCTTCCTTAGTGCTTCCCCCAACTCCCCCATGTGCGCAGAGTGATATAGTTGTTTGATTCCATGGTCATCATGCCTTTAGCATGTAACAATATCTTGATCAACATGTAAAGATACCTAATTTAACTCCCTCTCGGCCACCTCAAGAAATCATTCTCTACAACAGTATATGACTTCGTTGTATCTACTGCAAACTCAATGATAAACCCCACAGTAATGTTGTCTAACCATAAATCCACTTCTCACGTGAATTGGTTATTAAACCTTTCTAATCGTGCAAACCTTTCTCACAGGTGCTGGCACGGTGTATTTGTGGAACCCTTATTATCTTTCTGCACAAACTCTAGCTTCTTTGTCAACAACCATATTTCAATCTCTTGCTACATAGGATTCCATTCCATGAACATCCCTTTCTGTCACTTCATCTTCTTCACCAAACCCCTTCCAGGTTGTCTTTCTGAGTTCTATATGGAAACGAAACCATTTATTGGATGTATAGGTTGACTCGGGTTCTACCTTAGTTCTCCAACAAAACCCTTTTCACCATCGACCATTGTGGTAAAATATAAGGCTACACCGTGCACAAAGTTCAAAATACAGTCTCACTCAAGATGGTTTATGGTTGATTGCAGGACACAGGTGTCTGCAGTCATGGAATGGATTGGGGGTTTTTCTTCTTACTTTTGTTTGTACTTAACCATGCATTCTATCATACCATTCATAAGCTCTATTATTTCATTCATTCATAATATTCATTCTTCATACATATTCTAGTGTGTGTTGTAATTAAAACCATTCATTCATCTAACCATTTAACCACAATTGCAGAAATAACAAAAACATTCAGACACATTGCAACACAGGGTTTTACTATGGTTCACCCACACTCGGACTACATCCAAAAAGATCTTATTTTTATTTCTTATTCTTCATAAAAATAGAATACACATTTTACATCAGTGAATAGTGGTGAGGCGGACCAACATTGCACCAAGATCCACATCTTGTGACCTGACCCTCAATTACATCAACTCAATCTGAGCTCTGCAACTCTCAACAATATAGTGACTCAAGACTAAAAAAGGACTCCAAGAACTACCAAATATATGATAATACTCTTAGATCTTTAGACCCCTCAATCTACCTTATACCTCTTCTATTTATACTACAAAATGGGTAAAAACCCTTACAATATGAATCCAAAACCCTAACCCTAACATGTTAGGATTGTCCACATATGCACCAGATTTCCGCAAATCCTATCATGCACTGCTTCCTCTTCCTTTTGTCATGATGATATTCATTATTTTTTGGAGCACAATGTTCCCTTTGGTCCATGATACCTTTCTTACTATGCTTTCTCCCAAAAATTCCTTCTCCAATAGCGACATAGCAACTTCTAATCTAGAGAGACAACTAAGAAAATCCACAATTAATTAGAGACATTCTTTATCCTCCAAAGGCAGGCCAACATCTGAAAAGGTTGCCCCTATTTTCAATAATAAGCATCTTGAGATTACAATTTTTGAAAATCCCCTTGTATTAAGCCCTCATATATATCCAGCTTCAACTTCTACCTCATCATCTCCTCAAGAAACCACCCCAGTATCTCCTCCTAAGCATAAAATCCAAGTTTTCCCAAAGACAGTTGTAAACAGGATGGAGGCCATAATTACAGCCAGGTATGCACCCTTAGTGTTGCCTCAAAACCTACATGTATTTCCAACAGGAGACTACATGAAATATCTTCCTAGGTACAATGATGAAGGGGATGTCACTGTTGAGGAACATGTGGTAGCATTTTATAGTTTTGCAGACAATTTTGACATTGAACATCTAGACATTTGGATGAGATTATTTCTGTAGATCCTAGATGGAGAGGTAAGGAAGTGGTTTTTTGGTCTTTTCCTAGACTCTTGCAGGTATTGAACCCTTGGATGAAACCTTTCTAAAACAATGGGGAGATAGGAGGGATTATCTGTACTACATGACCAAGTTTGTGGATTTGAGAAGGAAGAATGGTTAGTTTGTTTCATATTTCACTAAGAGGTTTAATATTATGTACAACAAGATCCCTGATGAGATCAAGACAACTGATACCTTAACCAATATCACATTTGAGAATGCATTTGATGTTGAATTTTATCTCCTATTAAGGGATAGAAGGTACACCACTTTTTTATCTATGCAAGAGGCATCCCTTGAGGTTGATTCTAATATTCTAGCATCAAAAACATTAAAGAACAAATATGACAAGGACAAAAAGAAACAAAGAGATGAGGTTCCTTATTCTTCTAACCCAACAAAATCTGACTGAAAACTTAATGAGATGACCAAAACATTGAAGGATCTGACTCCATAGATAGCTAATTTAAAATGGGAAGTCAAGCATCAAAACATAACTTATCAAGAAGATACAAATATGAACCTTAATCAGTTTAGAAGGCCCAACAATGACCCTCAAATCATGCAAAGGTAAATAAGGAATGTTTAATATTAGAGTATTGCACCCCATTTTCAAAACAATGAATTTGAAGAGATGGAGGAAAGTAATGATATTGGAGATGATTATGTAGTCCTTTTTAATGAATCTGACCTCCATCCTAGTCACCTAACTCAGCAAGAGTATGTAATTTATCAAATTTCAAACTTGTTTGATGATGACAAAAAGGGAGATGAAGTTTTTAAAAGTCATCCTCAAAAGAAGTATGATCTAAGGCCTAGGCTAGGGGGTCCCAATAAAAAGGTGACAAATCATAATAAGAAATCATATCTTCCTCCCAAGAAAGGTCCAAAAAAATACACATGAAACAAAGTTTATCAACAACAACAACCAACTAAACCTGTTGTTCCAAAGATGAAAGAAGTCGACAGACAAGTAACTTCTTTTAATATAGAGCATGAGTTAAAAAAAATTCAAGATTCTTTTACCTTTGGAAGAGTTAATGAAAAATAAGCCTTTTAAAAGGTATATCATGAGGGATTTGCAACCACCTACTTCTTCTACCTCATCTGATTTGATAAACCTGCAATATGAGAATCCTGATATCATGGTTGGTCCACAAATTGAATATGGTTATGATGCTTCCCCAAATTTTTACATATCCTTGAATGTCCATGAAAACATTATACACAACTTCCTCATGGAATTTGGGGCCTTGAAAAATGTCATGCCTAAGGTTGTCATGGATGAGACAGGGTTAGAAATCACCAAGCCATACAAGGACCTTTACTCATTTGATTCTAAAAGGGTTCAATGTTTGGGACTAATTAAGGATCTGGTTTTTTCTCTATCTCATTTTCTCATGAAAAGCATTGTTATGGATATTGTTGTAGTTGATATACCTCCTAAGTTTGGCATGTTGTTGTCTAGGTCTTAGGCCAATAAAGTGGGAGGATCTCTGCATATGGATGTTACATATGAAACCATCCTTGTTTTCATAGGAAAACATAGAATATTTTTCAGATAAGTAATATTGGCTTACATTGTGAGTGATCATCAAAATCTAGAGAATCATCCTATCTATGTTGTATAATATGAAATTGGGTCATATATTTTTCACATTAGTGATGATGCTCCAGAATTATTAGTTAGCAAATGTAACAACCAGTATGAGATAGGCCAACAAAATGAAATCTGGAAGATGTATTTTGATGGTTCATCTTCAAAGGAGAGCTCTGGTGCTAGAATTGTCCTTATTTCCCCTTTAAAGGAAGTGGTTTCACTCTTATACAAATTCGAATTTGAAACAACCAACAACATAACAGAGTATGAAGCCTTAATGTTGGGGTTGAGAGATGCAAAAGATATGACCATCGAAAAATTGGAAGTATTCGGTGATTGTAAATTGGTAGTCATTCAGGTAAAGGACATTTATCAAACAAAACAACTGAGGTTGAGGCAATGCATAAATGAAGTATGGGACACAGTTGACAATTTCTTTCTAGCTTGCAATATTTCATGTGTCCCTAGAGATGCCAATCAAAAGGTGGAATCTTTATCTCTGGATTCTAGTACTTTTAGGCCTCCCATTGGTCTGAATCTTAAATGTGGGGTGGAGGTTATGCACAAAAAAAACATACCATATAATTTCAAACACTGTCAGGTTTTTAGTGACGATCTAGAGCTTAAGATATCTCTGCAAACCATTGATGAATTTTCAAATATCTCTATTGACCAAGAAAATGAGAATGATGAAACAAAAAATCATCAAACACCTCATTGTATGAATAAGGTGGTTGGTCACAACATTGTGGTACTGAAAACAAATCATATTCCAAAAGACTTAGTCCCACTAGAGAGACTTTTTGATAGAAATGATGTCTCGAGGAAAGTTACAACTAAGAGTCAAGAACATGAGGTTTTAGACTGTAATATTGGGATAGTTGTAGATCCCAAGATCGTCAAGATATCCAAAGCACTTCTAGATGAGAAGAGAGACATGTATGTCATCCTTATGAAAAAATTGCTAATATTTTTTCTTGGTCTTATGAAGACCTGAAAACCTTTGATACTGAAATCATTCAGCATAAAATTCCTTTGAAAGAGGGATCTAATCTATTTAGGCATAAAATTTGACAGTATAAAAATCTATTGATGTCTATTATTGAAAAGGAATTGAAAAGGATGCTTGATGCCAATATTATTATTCCTTTGAGATATTTAGATTGGGTGGCCAACTTGGTTTCGATTAGGAAAAAGAGTGGTGAAATACAGTTATGTATGGACTTCATAAACCTGAATAGGTGTTCATTGAAACACAAATATCCATTTCCCAAAATGGATCACATTTTGAAAAGGGTGGTAGGTTCCCACATAACTTACATGCTGGATGGTTATCCTGGGTACAATCAGATAGAAGTGCTCAAAGAAGACAAATAAAAAATGTCCTTCACTACCCCATGGGTTACCTTCATGTATGTCAAAATTCCCTTTGGCTTGATGAATGCAAAGGCCACCTTTCAAAGGGAAATGGACATTAAATTTTTTGGTGAAAAGGACAAGTTCATGGTGATATACCTTGATTACATCACCATATTTTCAAAATCTAATGATGAACATTTGCAACACCTGCAACAAATATTTCAAAAATGTAGAATGTATGGAATCTCATTGAATCCCCAAAAATCCTATTTTTCTATGTTAGAAGGAAAGCTCCTAGGTCACATTATATATGAAGGAGGGATAAGTATAGACCTAGAGAGAGTATATGTTATTCAAAAAATTGACATCCCCATAAATAACAAGGTGATACAGTCTTTCATAGGAAAATTAAATTTCTTGAGGTGATTTGTACCAAATTTTGTTGAGATCATTAGGCCCATTACAAACATGTTGAGGAAGGATGTGATGCAGACCCCCCTTCTCTCCTAAAGGCTACGTGACCTCCTGGTCTAGGATGGATCAAGAAACTGAGTCTGATTGACTCTTCGGGTCTCTACTAGAGCCCAAACCCACTTACATAGGTCCTTTCTCCAAAGACGCAGGTTGTATGAGACCCGTAGGCCCTCTTCTGAGTGTTGTTCAAACCTCAATGCCAAAGGGGAGCTATCCCTTCTTTGGCTAAGCCCTTTCCTTTACATGACCATGACTGTGACCACTCACCTGATCAAAAGCTGCATCACAACTTTTCGTATCGGGTCTTTGCATGTGAGTCATCCCGACTCTCCCGACCTCCGAAATCCATATAGGAGCCTAGCACATACTAGCCCCTCTATTCTCCTTCAATGATGTGAACCTTCACTATGACTGTGGGGCAACCTTTAGAGTGTGTCATGATTTTATGTATCAGAAATTCCCGATGGGATCCTCCTCCATTCTCCTAAGGTCCAAACTCCCACCTCTTCATATTTGACAGCCTATATCCTCCCTCGAACTGACGACTTAGATCAAATCGTGCTCACTCTCGACTCCTGAAATGTTGATATTTCAGAGTGCCAAATCAACGGTTTGCACTCCTCTAGATCTGATGGCCACTATCAAGTCATGAACTCATATTTAGTGAGATCCCCGAACTCTTACTTACGATTTCCCGAGTTGCGAACTCTCGACAAAACTAGATATATGGTTTGACTCCCTCCTTCGATCAACGACTATGATCAAATTGCGATTTTGTGAGTCATGAGTTCTTATAACTCTTCCTTTGAATTCTCTGGGTCACAAGTTAGCAAAACCTTGATCTCTCTCCATGTTTCCCCCTTGATGGACGGTTCCAATGATTTTGGAACTTTTGTAACCCCGCTCCTCCTGTATACTTTCAAGGCTTATCGTTAGTGCACTTTACCTTGATTGGGTGGTTATGATTCCTTTGCACTCAGACCGAACTGCTGATATCTTTCCCCCCCTAGTGCTTGTTCCTCATTTTCTAGATGTTGATCGGACAATCCATATTTTCTCTCCCTGAGCTTACGCTTTCTTCAAACTTAGAATGTTTTCGAAAGATTCAAAGGCTTCGACCTTTGTCCTTTCTACGAGTCTGTTTCTTGGATCTCGTTAACACTTATGAAAAGTGTTATTCCTCCTGAGATTGGTCTCATGAATACTTTGAATTCATGTGCACTCCTTGCGTTTCAAGTATTTTGATAACTCATATCCGAAGGATTTCTCAAAGAGAAATTCCTCTCACACTCCTGGCGTTCGCCTTTTCTGGTTCTTCGACTTCTTGCAAAGTCCCTTCGACACTTAGTCGAATCTCAGATCTATGCACTCCTTGCACCAGATCTTTATGCAAGGTTCAAATTCTTGAGAATGACTGTGCATGCCTTGCACCATTCTCTTTACACTCATTGCAAAGGGAATTTTCATGTTATCTCTTCTAAGCTTTGGAACTGAAATAGATTCAGTCAATGGGCTCCTTGCATTCTATGTGCACACCTTGCACCACTTTCAACAGAAGAGAAACAATTGAAACTTATTCTAACATTCACACTTCCTTCTACTCATAACGAAATTCATTCATTCATTCATGAAAAATCAATAACATAGAATTGCAAAACAATGTCCACACAATGCATTGGATCAATTTTCCTCTGTCCTATTCATAAGTGAAATTCGCTACAATTGAAATCAAAACAAAAACTGAAAAAATTAGAAATTTCCTATTAGTTTGCAGCTAGCCTCATTTGGGCGTACATAACCTCTATTTATCTCAGAGTGCTCTTAGGGTTCCCCCTGACTACTTGTATACATCAAAACCTAACCTATGGCTATCTTAGTCCAGTCGCATTCCAGAGACAGAGTGGAAACTCTCACTTCGCTCGCGATCACTCAAGCATGTCTCAAAATATTTTTCTAGCACTGAGTTAATGGGTAATTCAAAATGTTTGTTGCAAATTCTAGTGTTGATATTCCATACAGACTCCCAGATGCTGATAGGTCCTTCTCTGTGTGCTTTCCAATGATGCTCCTGCATCATCTTCGCCTTGACAAAAATTCATGGGCTCTTGTCCATGAGCTCCTGCACCGACTTTCCATGCTTCTGTATAACATCTTTATTTTTCCAACTGGCATTTTCTATTGGGTGTCCCTTCCACTTGACCAAATATTCAAAATAGGTCTTCCTCCTGGTCTTTTTTCCAATCCTCTGATCAAGAATCTTCTCCATTTGTCACTTTTCTGCTACAAGCATTTTTTTCCCCACTGGATCTTCTCTTGATCTTTTGATCCCTCTGTGTCATTTTTCCTGTAAGGATATAGGTCCGAAACATTGAATATGGGTGATATGCCCACACCATCTGGCAGCTCAATCTCATAGGCATTTGCATCAAACTTCCTTAACATATTACATGGCCCTATATTCTTCATCTTTAACTTGTTATATGTTCCCCTAGGGAACCTTTATTTTCTGATATGTGACAAAACCTAATCTCCTACTTCAAATTGAATTTCTCTGCGGTGCTAATCAACTCTGCGCTTGTACTCCTAATTATAACTTTGCAACTGTCCTCTCATCTGGCTATGGAGATTCTGCATTTCTGCAACAAAATCTTCTACTCCAGCGCTCCTGATCTCACTTTGTTCCAAGTCTCTCAACTCAGATACTCCCTTGGGTTGCATTCCATACAATATTTGGAATGGGCTCTTTCCAATGCTCATGTTTGGTGAATCATTGTATGCAAATTCTTCTTGTGGCAGAATCTAATTCCACTGGTTATGGTGCTCAGTTATCAGACTCCTCAACAAGTTTCCCAAACTTTTGTTTACCACCTCAGTCTATCCATCTTTTTGAGGGTAATAAGCTGAGATGAAGGACACATTTCTCCCCAGCTTCTTCCACAGTGTTCTCCAAAAGTGACCAACAAATTTTGTGTCTCTATCTGAGACAATTCTTCTGGGTAGGCCGTGAAGTCTCACAACTTCCTTTAAAAATAGATTTGCAACATGTGTTGCATCACTGGTCTTATGGCATGGGATAAAGTGTTCCATCTTTGAAAATCTATCCACCACCACAAATATGGAATCAAATCCTCTTTGCGTTCTTGGCAATCTCAACACAAAATCCATGCTTATTTCATCCTAAGGCCCATCTGGTATTGGAAATGGTTGATATAATCCAGTGTTCTGTCTTTTTCCTTTTGCATGTTGGCAGATTCCACATCTATTCACAAACTTTATCACTTCTATTCTCATACTTGACCAATAGTATGAACTGCTCAACTATGCAAATATTTTATCATGGCCAAAATGTCTAGCCAATCCTCCACTATTTTTTTCCTTCAAAAGGTTATCCCTCATTGATAATTTTGGTATGCACAACTAATTTCCCTTGAACAACAATCCATCTTGAATTATATACTATGTCCATTGGTTTATGTCTCTCCGCATAGGATTTTCACATTCTTCATATGCTTCCTTTAAATCTATATCATCACAATACATGTCCTTAAGGTGTTCAAACCCCAAGGTCTTGACCTGAAATTCTTATAGAATCAAGCATCTCTTGCTTAATGCATCAACAACCTTTTTATCACTCCCAGCAATATGTTTTAAGACAAAAGTAAAATTCTACATAAACTCAACCCATTTCACATTCCTCTGATTCACTTTTTCCTGTCTGGTTATGAATTGTAAAGCCTAATTATCGCTATACAAGACAAATTCCTGTGGGAAAAGGTAATGTCTCCACTTATTCAAGGATTAAATTATGGCATAAAACTCCTTATCATATGTGGATTATTTTCTCTTAGTCTCATTCAACTTCTCACTGAAATAGGCAACATGTCTATTATCTTGGCTCAAAACTGCTCCAACCGCAACTCCACTTCCGTTACATCTCACTTGAAATGTCTTTTCAAAATTCGGCAAGAACATAATTGGTCGTTCTGTTATTTTATCCTTCATTATATCGAACCTCCTCTCAGCTTCCTCTATCCATTTAAAATACTTGTGATTCTTCTTCACTATATCCATCATTGGTGCACAAATTCCACTGAAGTCTTTGATGAAATTCCTATAGGATCTTGCTAATCCATGGAATCTCCTTACCTCGAACATACTTCTTGGTGATGTCCATTCTTTGATTTCTTTCACCTTCTCTGGATCCATCTTCAGTTCATTTGAAGAGATCACGAAACCCAAGTAAATGAGTTTTGTCTTCACAAAAGAGCACTTCTTCATATTTATCAACAACTTCTCCTGTTGTAGTCTTCTCATCACTAGAGTTAGGTGCCTCAAATGCTCCTCTTTAGTCCTACTAAAGATCAATATATCATCAAGATTTACAACCACAAACATGCCAATGAAATATTTCAGTATCTCATTCATCAGCCTCATAAAAGTACTCAGGGCATTCATTAAGCCAAATGGCATAACAATCCACTCATACAAACCTTCATTTGTCTTAAAGTTTGTCGTCCACTCATCACCTTATTTCATTCTAATATGGTGATATCCACTTTTAAAATATATCTTAGAAAATAAATTTACTCCACTTAAACAGTCCATTAAATCATCCATTCTTGCTAAAGGGAATCTATACATGGTGGTGATCCTATTAATGGCTCTTGCGTTTGTACACATTTTCCATCATCCATCCTTCTTTGGGATTAACATAGTTCGTATTGTGCATGGACTCAAGCTATCTATAACCAAAAAATTGTCTAATATTTCTTGGACTTGGTTCTTCACTTCCTCATATTCTCGAGGTGTCAATTTGTATGCTGCTTTGTTTGGCATACTTTCTCCTGGTATCAAATAAATATGGTGGTTGATACTTCTGATGGGTGGCAATGAGTTTGGCAACTTATCCACCACTATGTTAGCAAAATTATCCAACAATTCCTGAAATTCTTCAGGAAAATAATCCATTGAATTACTTCTAAGGATAACTTTGGGTTTCCTCACCACAACGAACATCATCTCCTATTCTTTCTTGACTTCTTTCCAGAGTTCCTTCCCGCTCATGAGAAGTATGCTTGTGTTGGCTTCCTCTTTAACTTTCTTCTCCTCTATTGGTAGAAACATGTGTGTCCTACCATTTTTCTCCAAGGTGTATGTATTATTCCTCCCATCATGAATGACATTTCTGTCAAACTGCGATGGTCTTCCCAATATAATATGCCATACATCCATGGGAATTACATCACATAGAATTTCATCTCTATATCCTCCTATCTTAAATTCAACCAATCTTTGTTAAGTAACCATTACCTAGTGTCCTTTCTGTAACCATGATACTTTGTATGGCTTTGGATGTGTAGTTGTCTCCAGCTCCAATTTCTCCACCATCTCTATGGATACTAAGTTATCAGTGATCTCACTATTGATTATCACCTTGCATACTCTATAATTAGTCTTGCAAGTTGTCATGGAGATACTATTCCTCTGCACTGGCCTTTCAAATCCTACCTATGGTTTCAAAAGAACCTTCCTCAACATCAGGGATCTTCCATCCTATGCTCTTTCTGCTTCAACATCTCTTTTATGTTCTTCTGAAATGTGAGCTTCACCTCCTCCTTCTTTCTTTTTCTCGAGACATTTCAAAGACATGTGTCCTATCTTTCCACAAGCATAGAATCTTACTTCTCCTCCTCCTCTTCTTCCTCTTCCTATAGAAGAACTTCTTCCACCACCTTGTCTTCCTCAAGAATTTTCTCCTCTTTCTGAGAGACTTTGTGGTTTTTTAGCCTCATCCTTAGATTTATGTGCCTTGTCATGGGTAACTCCTTTACCTTTGGTTGGGGCTAGGATTTTACCTCTTCCTCGTTGGATTTTCTTTCTGGCCAACTTCTCCTCTGCCTTCAGTGAAAAATGATAAGCATCCTCCACTGTATATACTGACATCATGTTGAGCTCATCCTGGATTTCATATCTCATGCCATTTATATATCTGGCAAATTTTTCATCATCTCTTTCCCTTTGTCCATTTTTTATTTTCAGCTTATAAAACTCCTTTGTGTACTCCTTAACTGTCATTCCCTTCTATCTTAGGTTCTGCATCTTCCTGAACAGAACAATCTGATAATCCATGGGCATGAACTTAGCCTTCATCTTGGCTACCATTATGTCCCAATTCTTTATCGTTTGCTTGCCTTTGCTTCTCCTTTCAACTTGCAGTTCATCCCACCATAGTGTTGGATGTCCTTTTAGCCCGGTGACAGCCTATTTCACCTTTCTCGCTTCATCGACATCTTCATAGTTGAAAGTTTTGTCCATGGATCTTATCCAATACATCATCTCTTCAGCATCTAAATTTCCTTCATACATTGGGACCTCTATCTTGGCTTTGCCTCCCAATCTAGAAACTGCTCTCAGCAAGCGTTCCTTGAAAACATCCTCTCCTGCAGCTTCTTTGGCTTTGTTGAGCCTCTAAATTGACATCCCCACTACGCTATCATACTCCTCATTTATACCTTTTTGGCCTACCTAAGCTTGGATAAATGACAAAGAACACTACCATTATCCATTGATGAGGTCATAAGGTAAAGTATAATTGAATTCATGCATTTTGTGGTTTAATGAGCTATGAGACTAAATGCTTCATGTACTAATGTTTTAAATTTCCACATGTAACCTTTGACCTCTAGATGAGTCCAACATTTTTGTGTCAGCTCAGCCGTCTGGTACTTATGTGCCAGATTGTCACTATCTGAATCCGATACCAAGTGCACCTTCCATTCAGATCTGGTACCGAACTATTCACTATTGCGATACGGTACCAACGGTAGCAGACTGTTCTTGTCTGGTACCAACCACTTGCATACTGTTTGAATCCAGTACCATTTACCGAATCTCACCTGTCATGATCTGGTACCAATACAGGAAGCAAAATATACTAAGTTTAGCTCCAGATCGTGACCAAGATAATTGTTGGATGTTTGTTGAATCACTAAAGGTATAGCAAGCCTATTTTAATCTAGTTTGTTTATGCTTCATCCTCATACACTTCATGTCATGAGGATGAAGATTAAAATATATAACCAAATATGTAAATTTGGCAGTTGACTGATCTGCTAAAGATTTCACCCCCTTGTGTTTCACAACTAAGACTGTTTAAATAGTCATGGCAAGGATGGTGGAAGTAGTAGAGAATTAACATAACACAACATATGAAGCAACGTTACATATTTTAGACCATGTTCTGAATTGAAGTTTAATAGAAGGACGTCATTTATCTCCATGTCTTGATCATTTATGAATGAATGTGAGTTGATTTTTTAGCATAGTTTGATTCTATGTTTTGAAGTTTGAGTAAGAGTAATGTGTGGATTGAAAGAAAGTTTATTGTAGACTCTAGTCATTGACCTGTTGAAGTAGCAAGGGCCCATTTCCCAACAAAGGTCATCATCCTTATATATTAGTGTTAGTAGTTGATTTCAATAGGATAGATGTTAGACTAGCTGAAGCTTTGATCCTTTCAAATGATAGAAGTATAGTTCAGTTTAGAGTTTCGATTATATGATTGTTTAGAGATCTTTACTTACTCTGTTTCGCATATTCTCTCTTTGTTTTATGGATTTTATTTTGTTTCATGGATATGAATGTTGGTAGCAGTAGTCATACATATTTGAAGGAGAACTGGTGAAGTTCACAACAACACATTGTGAACCACAGTATACTCAATATATTGATTATTGAACTACCCATGCTATTTCTTGATGATTGATGTGTGATTTCCCTTTCAAAAGTGTGATTGCATAGTTAACTTATCTGGGTCAGATAGCGAAGTTGATCTGTCAAAATAAATCCATATCATACTTGCATGTGCCATAATGGAGTAGATAGCCTCTCTGTGAAAGACAACCAAAGTTTGTTTCGGTTTGCTAGCTTGCTTTGTTTCCAGCATGCATAATTTAGAATATTTCTATGCTCATGAAATTAGAATTACCTTTCTTACTGGTGTCTTGTAACTCTGTTGATTACGAATCCTAGATTGACAATTAATGAGTGCATTATACTAATCATATAAGTAGCACAACATTTTGGCGTCGTTGTCAGGGAGTTGCAAACAATAGGAAGTGATTTTTAGATTAGATTGTTTGCATAGTTTTTGAATGATTTTAAAGGCTTCTTGAGGGAGGAGGATAAAACATTTAATACATGAGTGAAGAGCCATGCGACCACTAAAGTGGGTTTCTTCGAAGCCAGGTCACCTTCTTACCTTCTAGATAGAATTAAGACTTTCAATCCAGTTAAGAATCAAATTTCCATTTTATGCATAGATATAAAGATAATAAAGGTAGATTTGTAAGCTCTAAAGATTAAAAAACAACCCCCCCCACTAATCCAACTGACACTGGTGCAGGAAATATTCCAACAGGAGAAAGTTCAATGGGATCCAGTGAGGCTCCATAAGAAGAAACTAAAATGGAAGAATCAATATTGGGGCAGGCAGAATGTGAGTCTTCTGAAGGAGACACACAAAACCCAGTTTCTAAACCATCCATAAATGGAGGAGGAACACCTAGCGAAATGGAATAAGAAGAAGGAAATGCAGCCACTGAAATTGAGACCTTTGGGTTTCCAATCTTGGATATTTCCAAGAACATCAACATGAAAAACATCCCACTATCATCGTTACCCACTTTAAGAGGTATGTCAACTGAAGATCCAGACTTATTTTTATTCGAGTTTGACATATTATGTAGAAGCTATAACTACTTAGATGATTCCCTGAAACTTAAGCTCTTCCATGCCACAATGAAAGATTCAGCCTTAAAATGGTTCATGAGCTTAGGAGAAAATACAATTCTCTCTTGGGATCAAATGAAAGATACATTCTTATGGAAATACCAAGACTATTGTAAGGATAATTCTAAAAATGACATTTTTAAAATGCAACAAACAAAAGATGAAATCCCTGAAGACTACTTAGAAAGGTTCTTATACAACTACCAGAAATCAAAATTATTCACCACAGACCCAACTGTAGTAAGAACTGTATTTTTGAAAGGCATTAGAGATGACTGCATAGAAGTTTTAAACTTGTTAAGTTCAGGATATATGCACCAAAATCCTTTTTCAGATATTGCAGATTACTGTAGAAGATACTCAAGGGGACTACCTAAAACAGGTAAAGAACCAAGAGATTCTTTTAGCATAAATACAAGACAAAGCTCAGGGACTGTCACCAAAATTGAGTTAGGAAAATTACTGGAGAACTTTAAAACAAACATCTTGAGCACAATCAAAAACCAATTAGATACCCTAAAACTGAAAAAGAAACAAGAAGAAGAGGTTGTTTTAGCAATTTTTTGTCCTAGATGTCGAAAGAAGCACGATGAGAAAGAATGTCCATTAAATGTCATAGAAATCTATGGCATGTGTACTCTAGAGCACCCCACATCCGAGTGTCCAACTTTTCTTGAGCTAAAAGCCATGTATATTGGCGGAGGAATATCACAAGAACAATCATACCCTTCCAGAAGACCTTGGAGAGCACAAAACCCCAATGCATTTTATGACCCTAATGCACAGTATCAACAACAAAAATGGGGTCTTTCTCCAATGTCCTATTCACAATGGACACCTCAATAATCTCAAACTCAACCTTGGCAACAAGGTTGGAGGGGACCTATGTATGGGAATCCCTCTTACCCTACATATCCACAGTATCCTGCAAAAATTTCCCAATTACTACTTGGATTTAACCCACCACAGATACAAGCCTTACTTCCACCTCCTATACAACAACAATTTACAGTCCCCTTGAACCCTAACCAACAGCAACAAGTACCTATAAATGCCAATCAATAGCCACAAAACCAAGCTTCCCAAAACCCTCCTAGACCAACAACAATCCCTGCCCAACCAATCCCTAACCCCAATAATTGACCCACCGACCTTGTGCAGAATGCAGAAGTTCAAACCTTTCCCACCTATGAAATTCAACTACGATTAGGGAAGGCTATAAATCAATCAAATCCTGGAGTAGTAATTTAGGAAGAAAATCATAAACATTATGAGAAAGAAAACACTCAAACCACCCCTATAGAAGAAGACACCTCCCCTCCTATTCCAATCACTTCTTAGTCCATAGGAGTACCTCAACAAGTTAATCTTCCACCCTACCCCGAAAGACTATTAGTGAAGAAACCTGACCCACCCTTGCACAAAGATATAGAGGATGAATTACAAAATGCATGTATAAAAATACCTTTGTTGCAAGCCATCAAAGATATCCCCATATATGCCAAAATCATAAGGAATCTTTGTATTAAGAAACCAAGAAGGAAGAAGAAGGAACATCCCCTTGTTTAGGTAGTAGAACAATTATCTGAATTTATTTATGAAATGCCATATAAATATAATGACCTTGAGAATTCAGTAGTCAATGTTGAAATTAATGGTATTTCCTTACCAAACACACTCATTGATTTGGGTGCAACAATTAATGTAATGCCTTTTGACACTATGAAAAAACTCCAAATCAACCAGTTGAGACCAACCTAAACTATGATAGAATTGGAAGATAAGTCAGTCATTATCCCTACAGGAAGTTTAGATGATATCACAGTCACCCTAGCTTCTTGGGAATATCCAGTAATCTTTCTAGTCATCTACTCTAAATCATCCTCCAAACCAGGACACCCTATGGTTCTTGGTTTCCCTTGGCTGGCCACAGTAGATGCCTTTATCAGCTGTCGGTCTGGTGAGATGACTATATCCAATGGCACACATAGCCAAAAACTTGTTCTCTTCCCTCCTTCCCAACCGACACAAGAAATACCTGTTTGGCTAGAAAACCCTTATGGAGAGGAAGATTGCATCAGACCCCTGTTAACACATGAACAAGTAAGAGGAATGCAAGAACAATTATATGAACAAGTCTTAAGTTTATTTTTGGCTAATACAAACTGCATTGAATATCCTAGGTCCTTTGCAGAATTGTCACACATTTTCAGTTCCGAATTTCAACAAACTTGGCACCCTGATATCACTCAATTATATACTTTATCACCACCTTCCTTAGAGAAGGAGGAAAGTACTGAACTTGTTGAGATTAGCCTAGGAAAACCTTTGTATATCAACTCTAGTTTGGAACCAGAACAAAAGACACAAGTAATTGAAATGCTCCAAAGACAATTTGATGTCTTTGCATGGGATTATGCAGACATGAAAGGCATTCACCTTGACACATGCACACATCATATTTACACTAATGACCAAATCAGACCAGTTAGAAAGCCTTAGTGAAGGATGAATCCAACCCTCACAGATATTGTAAAAGAAGAATTGCAAAAACTCCTTCAAGCCAATCTCATATACCCCAGTTTAGATAGTCAATGAGTATATCCACTTGTCATAGTTCCCAAGAAAAATGGTAAGTGGAGAATATGTGTAGACTTCAAGGAATTGAACAAAGCCAACCATAGGGATTATTTTCCCCTACCATTTATTGATCAGGTGTTGGATACCTTGTCCAGAAATAAGTAATTTTCATTCCTAGATGGGTTTAGTGGTTATAAACAAATACAAATAGCACTTGAAGACCAAGATAAGACCACATTTACCTGCCCTTGGGGAACCTATGCTTATAGGGTATTTCCTTTTGGACTTTGCAATGCCCTAGCTACTTTTCAAAGGCTTGTCCTAGCCATTTTCTCTGACTTGACCAACGACTGTGTCGAAATCTACATGGATGACTTTACAATCCATGGAAATGACTTCCAGGAAGCTTTGACCAGTCTGGAAAAAGTCTTGATTAGGTGAAAGGAAACTAATATTTCCCTAAGTAATGAAAAATAAAAAATGATGCTCACTGAAGGTATTGTTTTGAGACATCACATCTCTAGCTTTGGAATGAGAGTTGATCCTGCGAAAATTCATATTATCACACAAATCAGAATAATTTCCTCACAAAAGGAAGTTCACATATTTTTAGGGCTTGCTGGATACTATAGAAGATTCATTCCCAATTTCACAAGCTTAGCTACCCCTTTATTCAAGTTATTATATAAAGAAGCAAAATTTAATTGGGATGATGAATGTCGAGTATCTTTTGAGATTCTAAAACAGAAATTGTCAACTACCCTTGTATTACGAGGACCAAATTGGTCCCTTCCTTTTCATATATGTACTAATGCCTCAAACACATCCCTTGGAGAAGTTCTTGGACAAAGGAAAAATCAAATGCCTTATGTTATTTACTTTGTTAGTAAAAATCTGTCCCCAGACGAAGTTAATTATATGGTCACAGAAAAAGAATTGTTAGTTGTAGTCCATGCTATTAATAAATTTAGACACTATATTACAGGATATCAATCTTTTGTACACACTGATCATTCAACCATCAAATTCTTAATGAAAAACCTGTAAAAAACCCTAGAGTTACAAAATGGCTATTATTATTACAAGAGTTTAATATCAATATTATTGATAGATCGGGTAAGGAAAATCTTGTGGCTGATTTCTTATCTAGAATGATTCATCTGGGAGATAATGCACTAGTAGATGATAACTTCCCTAATGAAATGTTTTTTCTATTTCGACATTCACTCCTTGGTATGCAGATGTAGCTAACTATCTTGTGACAGGGAAGATGCCTTAGAAATTGTCTCCTAGAGAACAACAAAAAGTAATTCAGCTAAGTGCAAACTACATGTGGCACGATGATTGTCTCTACAAAACAGGACCATATTTGGTAATCAGAAGATGTGTAAGGGAAGATGAAATTCATGATATTTTGAAAGCTTTCCATGATGGTCCTTGTGGAGGACACTTCGTAGACAAAAGGACTACTTATAAAGTTCTGCAATTTGGTTGTTATTGGCCTCATATTTTCAAATATGCTAAAACCTATGTATCCAATTGTGATGAATGCCAACGAATGGGTAAGCCTACTGCACGAGACCAAATGCCACTTCAAGCCCAAGTAGTCATTGAGCCTTTCGAGAAATGGGCATTAGATTTTGTATGGCCCATTAACGCTGCATCTAAAAAGAAAAAGTATATACTTGTATGTACTGACTATGTGACTAAGTGGGTTGAAGCAAAAGCTTTACCAATTGCAAGTGAACAATCTATGGTAGATTTCCTTTGTAATGACATCTTTACTAGATTTGGTGTACCTCGAGAAATTGTAACTGATTAGGGGACTCAATTTACCTCTAATCTAGTCAAAGCTATTACAGAACAGTACCAAATCAAACACATGAAATCTACACCCTACCATCCATAGGCAAATGGACAAGTAGAATCTACCAACAAAGTTATTGAGTCCATTCTTACCAAAATAATACAGCTACGCCACAAGGATTGGGCTGACAGATTACTAGAAGCCTTATGGGCTTATAGTATCACCTAGAGGAATAAAATAGGACATACACCTTACGAGTTGGTATATGGGAAGTAGGTGCTTCTCCCCATAGAATTCCAGATCAAAACCTTCAGGACTGCAATACACCTTGGCATGAACTTGGATGAATCCCAACAACAAAGACTCTTACATCTTAATGATTTGGACAAAATTAGGCAGGAAGCACTTCAAAGAACTACCCTCATTCAAGAGAAGATAACAAAATGGCGTGACAAGTATCTCAAAAAGAAAAAATTTCAACAAGGAGATTGGACCCTGTTGTATGACAGCAGATTCAAGAACTTCAAAGGTAAGTTAACTACTCGTTGGATGTGACCTTACGAAATTGACATTGTCTATGATAATGGTTCAATCAGGATAAATATAATTGACGAACATCAGACTCCACTACTTGTGAATGGTCACCGGTTGAGAATTTATAACAAACCCCTGTCATAAGAGGAATTTTTGAATCATATACTACAAAATTCAGATATGCAGGTGATCAGTAAGGAAGGAGACCTTCCTACTAATACACATTGATTGATTAGTTTACTTTAAAAAAGAAAAGAAAAAAAACATTTGTACATAGGTGTGGATTGGGTTTTGCTAATAAGATGAAGGTAACAATGGATTCTTACCTCCTTTTGTTTTACTTTCTCATTTTATCTTTGTAAGTATATTTCTATAATTTATTTGATCCTTCATGAACTTGCTAAACATTAGTTTGTAGGCATCAACAATACTCTGTTTTGGTCCGGTACCAGTAGTCCTGTGTTGGTCTAGTACCCGAAGTCTGATACCATAAGTCTAGTACTTATAGGATACTATTAGGACACATCACCTAATTGAAAAAGGAATGCTACAAATATTTTAAAATCTTATGACAATTAATATGAAGTATGAAGCCATGCAGTAAACACTTAAGTTGGAACCAAGAAGTCGAATGCAACATCAAATGGCAACCCTTATGAAGCAATAATTTATTTTGGTTTTGTTTCTCACTAAAGGGAAGTATCTTTAATTTCTTTTGGTTTTGTTGCTAGCTAAAATGAAGAATATTTAATTTCTTTTGGTTCTTTTGCTAGCTAAAAGGAAGAATCTTTAATTTCTTTTGGTTTTGTTGCTTGACAAAGAAGACATAATCCTTACCTATGATTCCTAAAAGAACCATGCATAATCTGCTTCAAAGTCTAGAGGTTTCCTTTATCCAATATTTTAGCATGATTAAAGGGATAAAAAATATATTAGCCTACAAGTAACTATCTCAACCTAACTAGACTTCAATAGTATTCATTGGATTATCTTTACTAAAGAGTAACATATGAGTATATGAAAAATCTCTGTCATGGGCACACTAGGAAATTTTTTATGGAAGAGGATGTATCAGTACCCTAAGGTAACTTTAGGTCATTCTCTTATGGACAAACTCAAACAAAATTATACATCTGGATCGCTCTAAATAATTAATATGCATACTTAAGTTTATTTTTCCTTTAGACAAATCTTTAAAGACATTCAAATAAGAGAATATAGCTTCCAACCCAATACCATCCCAACCTGTAAAAATGTTTTCAGACGATCCTCCCCTGTCACCGTGCAAAATCACTCTTTAATAAAAACCGAAATAGGTGACTATGGAGAAGAAGCCTCTAATGGAAAAAGGGTTTAAGAGACTAACCCGTCGGGATACTGAATAGGTCTGTTGGCAGCGGGTATTAGTCTATGGTATGACTAGGAAAACCCATCAAGGTACTGAGCAAGCCTATTGGCAATGGGGTATTCTGCCTTGGGAAAGGATGTCTCTCACTAATTATCACAACTACCCCACCGGAGTACTGAACAGGCTTGCTGGTAGTGGGTTCTGGTTGATAAATGTCTCATCTATACTTGTCTGATTGAAAAATTCTCTTTTGTCATCTAAAAAAATGAACACTACAAGCAAAGGTCACTGTTGATATTTATGAGATAAAAACTCTATATTAACAAACAAGATAATTACTACAAGAAAATATCCATTTGAGAATTACCCTAAGTCAACTTTATCGGTCTGACATCTAAAGACTACATTACCTAAGAAGGAAACTTCTTAAGAGTGGAGCCCTAACTAGGGAGTCTAATCTACTTATACTGTGAAATTTATCCATAACATCTAATGATAGTAAATATTTGAAGCAAGTTAGGTTGGATTTACTCTGTTGGAAAAAATATAAAAACCTCCCTATTTTCACTTATGAATGCTACCCTTGTCACTAAGTCATCAAAAGAAAGGCAATTTCAAAATTTTTAGGCATGTGATCATATTCTAGGTGATAAATGTACTTTTGGAATTTGATTTGGTTTCTTTTCTCTTATCATTTTTCTTCCATTATGATACAGGGTGTTAAATATTCTTGCATAAGGATATGAAACATCCTTGGCATGGGAGAGGGTCAAAGAGATATTTCAGAACTCTTTTTCAGACTCACATCTCATTTTCAGAAACTAACATGTTCACCCTACAACCCTACAGAACCAGACACAAAATAAGACAAGCAAAGAATAAAGAAGTTTCATGAAGTATAAGAAATTCCAGTACCAAGCTTCCAGAAAACTCCAACCTAAAAATATGAACTCTGACAATATGCAAGATTCAAATACAAAGGCAATTGCATATGCTATGGGTATTGATTATACAATGGTAAAAGAAAATGTAACATGGTATTATTTATTTTCCTTTTCTTATAAAACTACAGTAGGTATGAAAGGGTATACTAGATCTTATGACCTTAGTGTTAAAACCATGCACCTAACTTTCACTTCCCTCATACCCATATGCTTAACCTTAATCAATCCTATCATCACATAAGCTCTTGAAAATGATTGAAGGAAAAATCACATCAAAAGTGTGAATATGGAGCATGCTTAGTAATGATGAGCCACGAATCTGCTTCATCCTTAAGCAATCCCGAACATATCTCGTGTCATGAATCACGATTCAACATCAAATTCACCTCTAATAAGTCCAATCATCTATCCCAAACAACAATGATGCTTCGACACCCAACGTTCCCATCGTTGCACTAATGGGCAGAAATGAAATGGCTTATCTGGGTGACAAAGCCATCTAGATGAGCCTCATCTTGTCTTAATTTTCTTTTGGGACATCTTATTTAAACTCACAGTCCAAATTATCAACACCATCATCATATTTTTTCCATTACCAACCTTTCTCCAGTTCCGAGCCTACTCCTCTCTACGATATACAGTACCAAACCCTTACCCTCATAGTTGACCAAACCCTTGCACCACAAACTGATTCTCACGTACAATTCATAAAGATGGTCGTGAGTAGACATGAACCGATCTTATAGATTTATAGGGAGACCAAGGAGTTCCATCTATGTAGATATAAGTATGCTAGAGTGGGATGGATGCCATTTTTGGAGAAACTCACAGGCTATCATGAGAAGGTATCTCAAGAATTTATTCAGGGTTACGATGGAGAGATTGTGCACATAGGAAATCTGCAGCTAACATTCAATGAAGAAACCTTAAGGGAAGCCATGGGATTACCTAACAAAGGAGACAAGTATTTCAAAGGAGTAGGAATCAACAAGGAAATGTGCCAACGATTTTTGAAGGAAGACCATCAACACCCTGATTGGAAAAAGAGGATTCCTAGGAACTATATCAAGGAAGAGTATCATCCAATGCTTTCTAGTCTTCAACGATTCCTCACTTGTGAGGTAAGGTATGTTGTAACCTTCATATATCATATTAGGCTTCTGTTACACTTTGAGGGAGGTCCTGAAATTAATTTCCCATATTTTTTATGGATGATTTTGAACAAGATGGTAAGAGGTGCCAAATCCCTATCCAAAACTGAGAAGACCAGCATTTACCATCAAGGTCTTATTAATATGTTAGTTATGCATGAAATTAGGAAGCAAGGGATTAGCTATAAAATCCTCATCACCCAACACCTTCCCACAGAAAACAAACCTGTAGAGGGAACCCAGCCTGCTCCAGAGAAAGATAAGGAACCTCAAGAGAAAAAGGGAAAGAAAGATAAGGTAACTCCATCACCCTCCAGAACAATGAGCCAAAAAGATAAAGCCAGTAAACAAGTAGGGCCCTCTTCCACAGTCGATAAGATTTTTAAAAGTCAAGAATTAAAAGGTAAATCCAAATTAGTGGAAAAAACTGTGAGGAAAAAGAAGAATAGCTCAGAAAATAAAGATGAACGGTATATAGAACAATTCCCTGTAACCATTCCACAAATAGAAAAGAAGAAAAGGAAGCTTGTGAGCACCTCTGATCCATTACCCGCTTATAAAAGAACCACAAGGACCATGGAAAAGAAAGGAAAAGTAGTTGTTAGTCCTCATACACATGAAGAACCAATAGATCTTACCTCCCCTTCTGAAGACCTATCAGTCCAGGATGACATCCCTAGATGGATTGAGGAACAAGTTACTATTAATTTATGTGGGATGAGGGAGGAAGTGGAGGAAAGAGAATACACCCAGCCAGAAATAATGGGGCCAACAAGGACCTTAACAAAAGAACAAATGAAGAAAAAAATTGGGGAGATGCAAAAGCAAAACCAGGAACTCAAACAAGAAGTGAAGGAATACCAACTACTGGATAGGTATATCAAAAAGGAAAATGAGCAACTGAAGGAAACCAACCAACAACTTCAATATGACCATGAAGAGAATTCTAATAATCTTATGAAGGTACTAAGACTATTACAATACGTTAGGGTCATAAAAAGGGAGCTGAAAGAAGAAGCCTCAACCATCAACATCATTGATCCATAGGAGTAAAAAAGAATGGAGCCTCAAATTTTGAAAAATTTTGAGTTCGTTTTAGTTGCATGAGGACATGTAATGATTTTGGCATGGGGGAATGTTGAGCCTCTAAATTGACATCCCCACTATCCTATCATACTCCTCACTTATACCTTTTTGGCCTACCTAAGCTTGGATAAATGACAAAGAACACTACCATTAGCCATTATTGAGGTCATAAGGTAAAGTATAATTGAATTCATGCATTTTGTGGTTTATTGAGATAGGAGACTAAATGTTTCATGTACTAATGTTTTAAATTTCCATGTGTAACCTTTGAAATCTAGATGATTCCATCATTTTTGTGTTAGCTCAGCCATCTGGTACTTATGCGCCAGATTGTCAATGTCTGAATCCGATACCAAGCACACCTTCCATTCAGATCCGGTACCGAACTATTCACTGTCACGATCCAGTACCAACAACCATAGTCTGTTCTAGTCCGGTACCAACCACTTGTGTACTATTCAAATATGGTACCATTTACCTAATCTCACCTATCATGATCCGGTACCAATACAGGAAGCAGAATATACCAAGTTTAGCTCCAGATCATGACCAAGATAATTGTTGGATGTTTGTTGAATCATCAAAGCTATAGCAAGGCTATGTTAAGATAGTTTGTTTTTTCTTCATCCTCATACACTTCGTTTCATGAGGATGAAGCTTAAAATATATAACCAAATATGTAAATTTGGTAATTGACTGATCTGCTAAGGATTTCACCTCCTTGTGTTTCATGACTATGACTATTTAAATAGTCATGGCAAGGATGCTGGAGGTAGTAACGAATTAGCATAAAACAGCATATGAAGCAGCGTTACATACTGTAGACAATATTCTAAGTTGAATTTTAATAGAAGGACATCATTTATCTCCATGTCTTGATCATTTATGAATGAATGTGAGTTGAGTTGTTAGCATAGTTTGATTCTATGTTTTGAAGTTTGAGTAAGAGTAATGTGTGGATTGAAAGAAATTTTACTGTAGACTCTAGTCGCTGACCTATTGAAGTGGCAAGGGCCCACCACCCAAAAAAGGTCAGCATCCTTATAGATTAGTGTTAGTATTTGATTTCAATAGGATAGATGTTAGACTAGCTGAACCTTTGATCCTTTCAGATGATAACATTATAGTTCAGTTTAGAGTTTCGATTATATTATTGTTTAGAGATATTTACTTACTCTATTTTGCATATGCTCTCTCTATTTTATGGATTTTATTTTGTTTCATGGATATGAATGTTGGTAGTAGTAGTCAGACATATTTGAAGGAGAACTAGTGAAGTTCACAATAGCACATTGTGAACCACAACATACTTAGTATATTGACTATTGAACTACCCATGATATATCTTGATGATTGATGTGTGATTTCCCTTTCAGAAGTGTGATTTCATAGTTAACTTATCTGGGTCAAATAGAAGAGTTGATATGTCAAAAGAACTCCATCTCATACTTGCATGTGCCATAATGGAGTAGATAGCCTCTCTCTGAAAGACATGCAAAGAGTGTTTCAGTTTGCTAGCTTGCTTTGTTTCCAACTTGCATAATTTAGAATAGTTCTATGCTCATGACATTAGAATTACCTTTCTTACTGGTGTCTTGTAACTCTATTGATTAAGAATCTCGTATTGATAATTAATGAGTGAATTATACTAATCATATAAGTAGCACAATAGGATTATACTTCTTTTCTCTCTACATCATTGATGTCTCCAGCATTAGGTGCTCGTCTCTGTGCTGCCTCCATTACCTCTAATCTTGCACGAAGTTATCGCATCTCCCTTTCTACAAATTGATTGGTTAAAGGTGCTTCCACTCATCTCCTTGGTGGCATTGTGTTGAATATCTATCACACACAGAGTATAACTTCAATTTCTTCTATCTCCTCTCCTTTTCTTGTTGTCCGTAAGAAAAACTTCGGCTCTGATACCACTTGATGCAGACCCCCCTTCTCTCGTAAGGGTTTCATGACCTCCTGGTCTAGGATCGATTAAGAAAATAAGTTTGATTGACACTTCGGGTCTCTTCTAGATCCCAAAACCACTTACATAGGTCCTTTCTCCAAAGACACAATTCGTATGAGACTCGCAGGCCCTCTTCTGAGTGTTGTTCAAACCTCAATACCAAAAGGATGCTAGCCCTTCTCTGGCTAAGCCATTTCCTTTACGTGACCATGGCTATGGCCACTCACCTGATAAAAACGCATGTCACGACTTCACGTATTAGATATTTTTGTGTGAGTCATCTCGACTCTCTTGACCTCCGAAATCCAGATAGGATCCTAGCATGTACTAGCGTACTAGCCCCTCTATTCTCCTTCACCGATGTGACCCTTCTCTATGACCATGGGCCAACCTTCTGAGCACATTGTGATTTCACATATCAGGAACTCCCGATGGGATCCTCCTCTGTTCTCCCGAAGTCATAACTCCCGACGCTTCACATATGATGACCCAAATCCTCCCTCGATCTGATGGCTTAGATCAATTCACACTCACTCCCGACTCCCGAAATGTTGATATTTCGAAGTCCCAAATCAACGGCTCGCACTCCTCTTGATATGACGGCCACTATCAAGTCTTGAACTCAGATTTCGTGAGTTCCCCGAACTATTACTTATGATTTCCCAAGTTGCGAACTCCCGAAAAAACCATATCTATGGTTCGACTCCCTCCTCCAATCAATGACTCTGATCAAATCACAATTTCATGAGTCACGAGTTCTTATAACTCTACCTTTGACTTCTCTGGGTCACAAGTCAGTGAAACATTGATATCTCACTATGTTTCCCCCTTGATGGAGGGTTCCGATGATTTCGAAACTTTCGTAACCTCCCTCCTCCTATATACTTTTAAGGCTTATAGTTAGTGCACTTTAACTTGATCGGGCGATTACGATTCCTTTGCGCTCAGAACGAATAGTTGAGATCTCCCCCCTAGTGTTTGTTCCTTGTTGTCTCGATGTTGATCAGACGGTCCAGATATTTTCTCCCTGATCTTACGCTTTCTTCAGACTTAGAATATTTTCGAAAGATTCAAAGGCTTCATCCTTTGTCCTTCTTGTGAGTCCATTTCTTGGATCTCGTTAACACTTATGAAAAGTGTTATTCCTCATGAGCTTGGTCTCATGAAGACTTCGACTTCCCACGCACTCCTTTTGTTTCAAGTATTTTGATAACTCAGATCCGAAGGATTTCTCGAAGAGAAATTCCTCTCACCCTCCTGGAATTCTCCTTTCCTAGTTCTTCAACTTCCTTCAAAGTCCCTTTGACACTTAGTCGAATCTCAGATCTGTGCACTCTTTACACCATATATTTATGCAAGGTTCAAATTCATGCAGACGACTATGCACATCTTCCACCAGTCACTGTGCACTCCTTGCAAAGGGAAGTTTCATGTTATATCTTCTGAGCTTCGGAACTGAAACAAATTTCGTCAATGCACTCCTTACATTTTGTATGCACACCTTGCACCACTTTCAATAGAAGAGAAATAATTGAAACTTATCCTAACATTCACAGTTCCTTCTACTCATAATGGAATTCATTCATTCATTCATGAAAACTCAATAACAAAGAATTTCAAAAAAATTTCCACACCATGCATTGGATCAATTTTCCTCTGTCATAATCATAAGTGAAATTGGCTACAACTGAAAAAAAAAAAAAAAAAAACCGAAAAACTCAGAAATTTCCTACTAATTTGTATCTAGCCTCAGTTGGGTGTACATAACCTCTATTTATCTCAGACGGCTCTTAGGGTCCCCCCTGAATACTTATCTACATCAAAACCTAACCTATGGCTATCTTAGTCTAGTTGCATTGGAGAGTTGGAGTGGAAACTCCCACTTCTCCCGCGATCACTCAAGCGTGCCTCAAAAGATTTTTTCGGCGCTGAGTTAAGGTGTACTTCAAAATGTCTCCTGCAAATTCCAGTGATGAGATTCCATACAAACTCCCAGACGCTGATAAGTCCTTCTTTGTGTTATTTCCATCGATGCTCCTACATCAGGATGCTAACATTAAGTGGACACAGGAAGCAAGGTCATCCTTTGAAAGGATAAATAAATCTCTAATTGAGGCCCCTGTTCTAGTTAGTCCATATTATTCCCAAGAATTCATAATTTTCACTTTTTCCTTCGATGAAGCCATTGTTGATGTACTGTTGCAAAATAATTAAGAAGGGTATGAAAAAACCATTTCCTTTTTCAGAAAAACACTCAGGGATGTAGAATTGAAATATGACATAATGGAGAAGGAGGCTTATTCCTTAGTGAAAGCCTTGACATCCTCCAAGGTTTATGTTTTGTAGTCTAAGATAACTGATTATGTCTCTAATAGCAGTATACAATAGATCCTTGTCCATCCAAACAGTGATGGAAAGAGAGGAAAATGGATAGTCGAACTTCTGGAATATGATATGCACATAAATACCACTAAACTTATGAAGGGATAGGTCCTTACAAAATTGTTTTCTGATTCAAATTGCAAAGTTATTGAATTGCACCATATCTTCAACCAATCAGATTCTCCACTGATAAAGGATGAAAAGAAGACACTACAAGTATTATATAAATATTCTCTTTCACCCTGGTATAAAGACATCATTTATTTTTTACAACACCTAGAATGCCCATCAGAGTTGGATAAATCCAAAACCATATCTCTTAAATTAAAGGATGTAAAATATTTCATTTAAAATCACAATTTATATTGGAAAGACCCTATTGGTATTTTTATGTAGTGTGTGGATGAAGATGAGTCAAAGCAGGTTATAATTTATATGCATAAAGGAGTTTGTGGAGGGCACCATCATTGGAAGGATACAACCCGAAAAATTCTAAGGGTTTGATACTACTGGCCCACAATATTTTCTGATTATTTTCCATGGTCAGAATATGTGAATAGTGTCAAAACTTTATTGGAGAGAAGAAATTGCTCTCGCTTCCCCTGAAGCCAATTATTGAAAATGTCCCATTTCAACAGTGGGGCCTAGATTTCATTGGGGAGATAAACCCACACTCTAATGGAAAGAACAAGTGGATCCTTACTTCCACTGATTACTTTACAAAATAGATTGAGGCTATTCCTACTAGGAATGCCACTAACAACATGATCATGAACTTTCTAGAAACAAACATATTTTCTAGGTTTTGATGCCCCAATAAACTAGTGACGGGAAATGATCAGGCATTCAATTCCAAGGCCATGATTGATTTATGTGGGAATTACAACATTATCCTAACACATTCTACACCATATTACCCGTAGGGGAATTGGTTGGCAGAGTCATCAAATAAAACCCTCTTTAGGATTATTAAAAAAGTACTGGTTGTAAATAAAAAAGAATGGGATTGTAAATTGAACTATTCCCTATGGGCTGATAGGATTAACACCAAAAGGTCATTGGGTACCTCTCCATTTTATCTCATCTATAGGGTGGATGTTTTTTTTCCAATCCAACTTGGTCTACCAATGTTGAAAATTTTTAGGAAAAAGTGGAGGAGCCTAATGACATTCAAAGGAGGATTTTTCATATCATCAAAGTTCAACAAAGAAGAGAAATATTAAATGAGAAAATTGAGGCTTACCAGAGCAAGGTCAAGGTAGCCTTTGACAAGAAAACAAAAAAAAATACTTTTCAAGCAGGTGACCTAGTTTTGATATGGGATGCCAAGAGGGAGGACAAGCCCAAACATGGTAAGTTTGATAACCTTTGGTCTGGCCCCTTTAAAGTAACCAAGGTTCTAAATAACAATACCTTTGTATGGGAAAATCTGGATGACACTGAGATCTTTGGAAGCCCAATCAATGGGCGCTTCCTAAAGCATTATTTTACCTGATGAACCAAAAGTGGCTCAATTTGTACATAGCTCCTTTAGTTTTCAGTATTATTTGGTAGTTTAGTGTGAATAAAAGACTCCATATCCTAATAAAGGCACTGGGGTATAGTTGCATATTTGGTTTTCAGTTGAAATAAGAAAGATATCAAGGTTGGTAAAGGTAATAAAGTGGTTGGTGGTAGGGTGGGAGAAATAAAGAAATAAGGTATACATGTATATTGTTCTTAGCACCTCACAGGGAAGTGCTACCCTAGTTGGAGCTGATGTTAGATCCTAGGCATATGCCTCTTCCTTCTACTCATGAAACTATCCTATTCATGTATCAATGTAGCTCTTAGTTAGTCTTTCTTCTTCACTGTGTGTTAAGTCATTTTGTTTTATGTCTTCCCTTCTTTCTTAATGTTGGTTGTTTTGATTTTTATAAGGTTGAGTCATGTATTTATTTGAGTTTGTACAAGTCCCATCACCACGTTTTATATCACTAATGGATCAAAAAAGAGTTAACTTGGGCCTACATGTGTAAAAGTCTTGATTGCAAGAAAGTCGACATTCTTAAAATAAACAAACAGACTCTGTTTTTATGAATTTTCATGGTTTAAAAATATTTTAAAGTTTGAATAAAGAGCATTGGAACTCAAATCACACTCATATGTTCCTATTACCCTCCCAATTGTGTGTGTTGGTTCCTTGTGAAATTTTCATTGCAGGTTTTTAGCAAGCCCTAAGTATAACATAATCACAACCACCATTATCAACAGAGGAAACTAGGGCACGATGATACCACCATGAGAGCAATGGAAAATTTATAGGGAAGATCCATCAAGGTTCTCATTTTTTGAATCCATACTAGAGATTAAGGAAATATTCATCAGGGGTGAGTGGTACAATTTCATCTTTTCCTTCAATGGACACCATACAAAAATCGCTCTGGTCCTTTCACAAAACTTTGATGGATTCCCGACACAAATTGGGGATATAACCATCCACATAAAAAGTAATTTTATAGAAGGAGAATGTTCTCTCCCTATCAATGACGAGAGATGGTTTAGGAAAGGGAAGTTATCGACTGATATGTGGAACCAGTTCATGGTAGAAGAGCATTAGAGCCCAGACTGGATCCAGGGAATCTCAATCGAATGGATAAGAGAGGAATGGAGAGGCATCCTATAAGAAATATAGAGGTACATCATTGGAGATGGTAGGTTTTCTATTATCCATTTCTATCATATCATATTTCTCATTCATCTAAATAGTGATAAGGAGATGAATCTCCCTTTATACCTTCTCAGAATCCTAACCAAGATGTCCAAACGAGTCCAAAACTATCCACAAACTACTCACAGAAGCCTCTACCATTAGAGATTTATACAAATATTAGTTATTTATGCTCTTAGTGAATCGGGAATGTCTTGGGGAGAACATATAGTATCTCTAGGGTTACAGGATGAAGAGCCATTAGAAAAACAACCATCGGAATAGGAAATCAAATTTCCCCAGGAATCTAGGGTTTCCACAGAGCCTAGAAGTTCATCAAAAACCATCCAACACTCAAAATAACAAAACCTACATGAAAAAATAAGAACTAGATCTATCAAAGAAGGATCCATCCCTCTAGAAAAACAAGAAATACCTCAGAGGCAACTGAGGTCATCTATAGTGAAACAACGCACTAGGGAAGATGATAAAGTATATGTAAGAAAGGGCAAAAACAGGTATGTCCAATAGTCCAATCATCTCTGGAGCATATTGAGGTCGAACCTATGAGAAAGGGTATGGAGGTAGAAAAAACTCCTAAATTGAAACAAAGAAAATAACAAAGGAATAAGAAGGTTAGTCCTGAAGAATTTAGAGTTGAATTTGAGCCATTGGACACTGTTAAGGTCCTAACCCACACATAGGTAGATCAATGTATTCAGATGTAATAAAGGTCAATATTAATAAGACCTTTCAATAAAATAGAATAAGGTGGATGTAAGAAGACCTAA
>JZKD02S1655224.1:1448604-1507449 GCA_000966675.3 Picea glauca
GTCTCCTTGGTATATATAGGAGACTAGGAGGTATAATTACAACTAATGGAATAAAGCCAACATAAATAAAATAAAATTACTAATGTAATATGCCCCAATTAAGGGGTAATGAGCCCATATTAGGGCTTAACAAAATCTATCTATAAATGAATAATCTTCTTGACCACCTACATTCTCCAAAACTCCGTCTATAAATGGGGTAGAAAAAGGATCATGTAGGAAAGCATCATTCCATTTTCTCAAATCTACAAAAATCCTAATCCCTCTTTGTTTCTTTTCCTGCACCACCATAGGGCCGATCCATTCTGACTCTTCTACATGTTCTATAACAACATCTTCTAGCATATTGTCAATTTCTACCTTCACCTTGTCTTTGTATATTGGATTTAATTTGTAAGGTATCTGTCTGATAGGTCTTGCTTCTAGATTCAAAGGTATATTTATATCTCCTATATATCCTTCTAATCCCTTCATCTATGAGGATGTCGCTAGGAATAATTCACTGTATTCGCATAGTAACTTTGTGATCCTTTCTACTATATGATTATCCCAATAATCTCCAATCCTGGCCATATTTGGGTTTTATGTAGTTCCAAAGTTTACCTTCTTGATTTTTAATGGTGCAACATAATATTACAAATCTATCTTGGGACCTTCTACTTCCCTTTCACCTTATTCTTTTGGGATCTGTATATTGCATGGATTATCTTTGATTATCTATCAATATTTGATGTTGGTATTCTATTATTTTCCATAACCTCTACCTCAAACTTTATTAAAAAATCTTCTAAGTCATTCAAACTGTAAAAATAGGAGGTTCTCTTACCTTTGTACCAACCCATATCAGTGTGGGCATCATTTTGGCACATCTCCTGGTAGATAATTCATGTAGTCGCTGCTGCCATTTTTTCTAGACCCATGTCAGAGTCTGAAGCATAAGAAATAATACTCCTCCAACTGAGCATGCCATCTATATTTGGGTTGATATAATCTTCTTCGCGCATGGTAGCTCTCTATATTTCAGTCACACCTTTTGTAACAATATTATTTGTCACAGTTTCCACATACCTGCCTCCTTATGAGGGATCCAATGGCACAATAAATTTGTACTCTCCTGATTCAAATATCATCTTCCTTGTCTTCAAGTTGATAATATCTTGGTTATCAAAAGTCCAATACAAGCCCAACAAGACTAGTTAAATTGGTTATCAAAATCCCAATCTAGACCCAACAAGGTTAGTTACTGTTGGCAGCCAATTAACATTTTTCCATTGTCTTATAAGCTTCCTACACCAATGTTTTACAAACATCAATTTTTCATCACAATTTTCAAATAAATGACATTTTCATTTTTTGCGACATTTGCACCTTTACCTTCGCTTTGTTTTCACGACTGTAAGCGTGAAAACTTCATCTTTCGAAGTCACCCTGAAATCATTATCTGAACTGTCGTCGTCTCTTTTGTCGATATGCCTATTGAGCTTTTTTTTTTACTTATCATTATACAGTGGAAAGACCTTTTGACCTGTACTCATTCTTGGATTGATTGTGTGACTTGGTTTCATTGAGTTTGTAATGCATTGGCATTTGGATTTGCATTTTTATTTGACCTACTTGACCATTGGTTTCGTGAAAATACATAGGGGTTATGATTAAATCTTTCATATATATCTTTTAATATGATACCTATGTTTGTGTTTTCATAACTATTGGCTTGTTGATTATATGAATACCCATTGGCACGTTGGTTAAAATCTTGATATAAGTTGTTACAAGACATTGGTGCATGGTTAAACATTTGGTATTGGTTTCAAATTGTATGTTGATGGTTTAAAACTATGGCATAACATTGCGCGCGTTGGTCTATTTACTTACCATTGTTTCATTGGTCAGCCAAGTGACATGAGTGTTGAACTATAATGGGTAGAACAACTATAAGCCGACGGTTGTACTTTGGCAATAACTATTATGCATGGCAGAGATAAACTCTACCACCTTCGTACGATGGCATTTATGCCTATCCCTTATTCCCATTCACCTTTGTTAGCTCGAGTAACCTTCGTGCACTCTGCTCCTGTGTATTCTATGACCCAAACCCTGGACTTACCGTGAGCTCGGCTCCATGGCACCTATGGTGCGGATCGAGCCAAACGTCAACCAAGCCTTGCTATTATTTGACAATGCCCAGAAACACTTGGAGGATAATGGATCTCGCCTTTGTACAGTGATTCAACGGTTTTAATATCTATGTGTCACAACAGTTCGCCCTAACGTTTGATGGCTGTAGAGCCAAGGTGGGTGACATCCAGTTGGAAATCAATGAGGATTTTATCAGTTATGTTATAGGTTTACCTGCCACGGGCTAGTGTTGGTTCAAAAATTCGAAAGTGGAAGCGGTGCCTTGGCCACTTCTGTTCGTCTCACGCAAATTCACATCTTGTGACAAAGGTATGCCCATATCCATGCTAAAAACTTGATGACATGACCTTTTCATAATAATTAATCAATTCGTGACCTGTGAGGGTCGATTTGGACTCATTTTCCTCTACCACCTGCGTTTGTTAATGAGTTTTATGGGATACCCGTTGAATATGCCCTTTTACTTTCAGCGCAACATATATAAAATGTCAAAAAGGTTTAAAAGGGAGAAGGCTGATAGTATCCTGTTCCACCATGGGATTATTAAAATTATCATTTTTTATCACTTGAGTTTACATGGTGATAGTTAGAGATCTTTCATCGCTCGTAATGGTTTTGATGACACAGACCCTGTCCAGGTTGACAAGCCTGTGGTAAGTGAAACCAAGGCCGAGCCACCTCTGCCCTTCCATGTCCTACTATCTCCTCCTAAACCCTTGGCCAACCCTGATGTTGACTTACCCGATGCTATGACTGAGAAGATTGAGACTTTTAAAAGGCATGTAAGCAAAAAGCCTAAGGCAAACCCTACTTCTTATGCCAAGGGTAAAAAGAATGCTCGGATGATTTTGAGAATGGCTAGGAATAAGCCTAAACCCTCAGTTGAGCAGAAGCCTATAATCCTTAGTGAGGATTTGGACTCTGACATAGAATGTTTCTTGGCTAGTGAGTACCCTTACTCATAGGGTTTATGCCCTGAGCCACCTTATGATTTCGTGTCGAATCTTCCCCCTTGCCTAAAGAATAACCCTAACTATCCTGGGATTAAACTGCCTAAAGAAACCCTCAACAATGTGACCAAACCCTCACCTGCTCTTTTGAACCCCTCACAGTCATCCTGTGAATAATGTGATTTGTGGTTTGAACGATACTTCATCGACATCCCCCTACTTCAATCGAATATCCAATCACTGGAAAATCAAGTTGCAATGCTGAACAACCAAAGAGACAAACTCCAAGCGACCGATAGGAAGCAGAAGACAACTGGCTCTATAGTTTTCAATAATGTTGAATCGGCCATGGCCGTTATCAACTCCAAATTGTTGTGATCAAGCCATCTTCTCGCCATACAGGTATGGACTTTGATATCATTTTTGAATGACCAGGATTAATATAGTGATTGGATTTTGGTCTTCGAATAGCTCTAATTATATTTTGAAATGGCTCTGTTATAACGACATTCATCCTGCATACATTTCACCTTGCTAAAATTAAATGGAATTTCCTTTTAGATTCATGAATTAATCATTCCCAGTTTAGCCATTGATAGATTCATATCAGATTTGAATGGTTTTCGTTTGGATTTGATTTGTTCATTTGTCTGATTGAGTTAACGAAATTGACGATTTACTTTCGATTGAATTCATTTTGTATCTACTTTGAATAGGAAGTTTTTCACGCTCAATTTAGAATGTGATCATGTTTGGATTTGATTTCGTTATGGTTCGTATGCTGTGATTGGTAAACGATTTCAATGAGTTTGGTTGTTACGATCTTTTAATATGTTGTGTCATGTAATCTTCTAAAAACAGGAATACAAATCTGTTCGATTTCAATGTGGAAAGAATGAATCTGTTTTTATGGAAACAATACTCTCACTTTAAGACTGTGCAAATGATATTCATGCCCGAATCATGGGACGATTTTGATCTCCAACAACTATGTTAAACCCCAACCGTTTGATTCGCTTGATTGGATCGTTGCATCTTTAGTTAGTTTGACCGTTTTTATGAACTGTATTCGTATCAAAAAAGATTTGACTACAGTTCTGTTAATTTTAATTCTTGAATGACTTTGTTAAAACAATTCGACTTATGTCATTTTGTTAAATTTCTATGAGGAAATTCGGGTAATAGTTGTTTCCAAATACACTCAAGAAAAGATTTCGTGAATGGTTTTGTCTACCCCATTTTGCAATAACAAAAGATCGGATATCTATTACGTACTCTGTTACTAATTGATTGATCATGTTCTGATTTCATTTGAGGACAGTTACGCGCCAGTGTTGGTTTAATCCACTCGTGGCATGAATCGTTTGCTATGACATTATAGTTATAACGATTTGAAAGTGATCTTGTTGGATTCGATCATATCTCTTGTTTAACAATTGTCTATGATTTGTTTTGATTACATCAGTTTCAAATTGATATCAAATGATTTCACAACTATTGGATTATGATTCTGTTCGTTCGATTTTGTGGTAACAAAAGAAACAGAGTACGCCTATCTCTGTATTCATTTGATCAATCTTGATCCTCTTTGATTTCGAATGGTGTAACAATTTTAAATTGAATGATTCGTTTTCAAATAGTTATTGGATGTTAATTGAATTTAATTCTTTTTAAATATTTTCAACCGATTTTAATGTTGATTCTGTGTCTTATTTAGACCAGCTACAAAATCGCAAGATTCTGTAGCTAGTCTATAGAATTTGATTTTTTATCATTTTATTAATAAAATATCCTTATAACTTGTCTATTTTTTAACCTTTGCAGGAAAATTTGAATTGGATGGGACTTGCTGGACAAGCTAGGGAGATATTTGTGTGTTTTAGTTTTATCTTAGGCTTCTAGTTTAGTTAAGCTTGGGATATCTTCCCAGATTTTACGTAAACAATTTTATAACTTCCACAGGGATGTTTTACCCTGTGGAAGCTCTTTAAATACTTATTATTTTTTGTAATAAGGATCATCCTCACTTGTGGGAGAACCAGGCTATGGATTTCTAATACAAACTGCGACAAAAGTTGGTGTTCTGCTACAGCTTTCGCTTTCATAATATCAATCTTTTGTTTCAAGTTTATGCATGTCATTAGCAATTGATTATAGAATACTTTAGCTATCTTAGTCTATTGCAAAATTATATGAATTAATTAATGTTTCATCCATATCTGATTTCTTTCAATACTTAAAAATACATCAATTACTTGATTCAGTTAATGAATGACAGATTTATCTTCTTCATCAATTGAATTATTTTGTATAAGTCTTTACATACGGGTTTATCTAATTGTGGAGATTTATAAATCATATGATTGTTGTGACTTTTATGTCTTGTTTGTCCTATAAACATACTTGAAGAGAACTGCACCTATCGTTTACGAGAAGCTCCTGGATTATTCGGTGCGTGTTTCCTCCCTCCGATCATCTTAGAAAATCATCATACATAGGACAAATCTGGAGCGTTTCTCCAGGTCTGTTTGTGATTTATTTTCATTAATATATTTAGTATTTTAGTTAGATATATGGTTAGTTAGATGTGTAGTTAAAATTAGTATACTAGTTGCTTAGTTTAGTTTTTTTTTTTTTTTTTTTTATTTCTTGTTTATAAAATTATAAAATCAACAAAAATATATCTCTCTGCCTTAGGACAGAATGCAAACGAGTTTTTCAGGTTTTATTCAAATCTGTAAATTGTAGATATTGTACATTTTGTAAGTAAGTTATATTTTCGTTAGTAGTTAGATAGTTAATTAGTTAGAGTTAGTATAATATTAGTTAGTAGATTGTATATACAGAACAGTTAGATTAGTTAGTTTGTTTAATAGTTAGTTTTAATTAGATTAGTTTATTAGTTTGATTTATTTATTTATAGTTAGATTAGTTAGTTTGTTTAATTGTTATTTTTTTTTAGATTACTTATTGTAGATTAGTTTTCTTTTTGTTTTATTAGGACCTTAGATCGGCTAACGGAGCTGCTAAACCCGTCAGGGTGGTTGATTCCAAACGGCTTGGGTTATTAGACAACCTCGGACTGGTTCCACTCTCTCAGTTGACAGACGGTCGTTTTCGCCCGTCACCTCCATCATCTCCTTCCTCTTCTGGAGGAGATTCCTCTGATGAAGGCAATTCCCCTTCTCATCCTTCCACACCCAATACCCCAATAGAAAATCAGAACAACCCTGCTAGACCTTGGCTTGATCAGGATGTCGTAGATGTACCTGGAGCTCAACATACTTTACCTAAGCATCCGTAGAAATGGCTCCCCAAGTTTGATCCTGACTCAAAACAGATCACTGAAGATCACATTAAAAAGTTTATGTTAGCCATAAGACTCTGCAATGTCGAACGTGAAGACGTTGTCTGTAGGTTGTTCCCTTATACTTTTGAGGGTAATGCATCCACATGGTACTTTGCCCAACAACCCCATACCATCGCGTCTTGGGAAAAGTTTGAGTCATGCTTTTTGGAAAAGTTCGGAGACGGTAAACCTCTGGAAGTCCTAGTCATGTATCTTTCTAGATTAAGAATGAACCCAAAAGAAAAATTTAAAGACTTTAATAAAATATTCTTAACACTTAAAAACTGAATCCCTACAGATTCCATGCCTGCTGAGAGTCTTATAATAGCTTACTACATTAAAGCTTTGCATCAAAGTATAGCTATTTGGGTTAAACGATCTAAAAAATCCACATTGTTAGAAGCCTTCGAGGAGTCTAGCCATATTGAAAAAGACATACTTAGTCTTAAAGATTCTACTAGCAACAAAAATGAGACTAATTCTTCTTACAAAAAGAAGATTGAAATCCTCCCCAGACCCACTCAAAGTAAAACACAATCTGAGAATGTTGATTTGGAAAACTTAACCAAAGTTGTTCAAAAACTGTCAAATCAAGTTATAGACTTGACAAGGTCGACCGAAGAAGCTTCCTCGAGAAAAGGACCTTACAAAACCCCGTTTCGGAGGCCTTTTCCTACCAACTGACCTAATCCAACCACCAAAGGCCTAAATCTAGAAAGTTTGCAATGCACCCTTCAAACAATTCTAGAAGCCCAAGATAACTTGATGCCTCCTGAGATTCCTGAGGAGGTAGTTGAACAAGAGATAGTCCAAGAAGAAGAGTCTTCTCCAAAAATTTTTGGACACTTCTCAGATAGCATCTTCCAAGCTAACTTCGAGATAGTACATCCCTATAATACCAGGAGTAAGACAACAAAAAAACCTTCTTCTGAAAACACTACAACTTCGCCTCCAAAGCAGTCTAAATTAGCTGAGACTAAACAGAGTAATGTGAACCCCAAATTAGATTATGATGTTGTTGAAGATCTTAAAAATTTAAGGGCTAACATTTCTATTTATGAGTTATTGAAATTTCCATTTCTGCTTCAAAAAATGTTACAAAATATCACGGAGAATGGAAAAAAGGGTAATTCTAATGGTAACAAGGTTGTGCAGAACAAAGTTCCCCAGAAGACTTCCATTAAAAGCAATCCTGATCCTCAAGATAAAGGAAGCCTTCCTATAAGTACTGTAAATAATGTAAATAATGTAGATAAAGTAGCTTTAGAAACTATGAATAAAAAGCCACAAGCTACTACTCTTAGTACTCACAAAAATGTACCTCCGTTTTTGTTAACTTTCGAGATCTTTAATAGAAACGTGCACAATTGTATGGTAGACTCAGGAGCATCATCCAATGTGATGCCTTGGTCTGTTTTCGAAAAGATTAACGCTGAAGTTGAACCCTTGACTTTAAAAATCATTCAGCTTGATCAGACAAATGTTAAAGTTATAGGCGAAATCAAGAATGTGCTTATTAGATTATCGTCTAACCCCAAAGTTCATCAAGTTATTGATATAATTCTTGTGGATATTCCAGAAGTGTATGGTCTGTTTTTAAGCAGGGACTAGTTGGAACAGTTACATGGTTATTTCGCAACAAATTGGTCTCATCTATGGCTTCCAGAGAACAACAAGCCTAATAAAATCAAAGTAAATTGTGATCGCTACCTTAAGTTCACGGTCACAGATTTGAACGATCCCAACGAACCATTTACACCTTCTTCCGATTCACTTGAAGTACAAGGGATGGACACCTTCTTTGGCAATTTCATGGCTGAGGCTTCACCTATCACCAATCTAGAACAACAGTCTGAGATGGTAGCATATATGCAGCCAACAGCTTTTACGCAACGGTCTCATGTACCCGATGGAAATCAAATTTGGTATTTGTATTTCGACGGGTCAAAGTCCAAAGAAGGAGATGGAGCAGGCTATGTCATTATCGATCCGGCAGGTAACAAAACATTGATAGCAAGTAGGTTGGAATTTGAATGTACTAACAATACTGCAGAATATGAGGCTTTAATGCAAGGTCTCAGAAAAGATTCGGATATGAACATTCAAAATTTAACCGTCTTTGGCGACTCTGAAATAGTGGTTAGACATGTAAGAGACTCTATCCATTGTCTATATACACATCTCAAAAGCTACCAGTCTGAGGTATGGAATTTAATGAATAAATTTTCCGCTTTCAATATAAATTCTATTCCTAGATTGAATAACTCTGAAGCAGATTTATTAGCTAATGTAGCTTCTAAACTTCTTCCTGCAGAAGGCTTGTCCCCAGATGCATTCTCCATGGAGCTGATATTTCGGCCATCCGTCCTCGACAACATCACAAACTGGAGAGTATTTGACCATGATCAGCAGATTATTAACTTTCTACACATGGAAGAAACTTTTCAAGGCACGGTTATATACGAACACACGCACGATGACAATTTGTGTGATTTCACGGTAATACTAGATCCAAGAACTCCTGAATCTTCATCGGATATGTTAAACTCGATCCCTAAATCTGTAGTTAGATTAGAGAAGTTTTATGATCTTCAAGATAAATTTAAAAACACGGTCAATTGTAAAACCAATAGTTCCTCGTTATCTTATGAAAAGGTAAACTTAGGAACTAATGAAAATATTCAGTGCATTAATTTAGGGTTAGGGTGTTCTTGACAAGAAAAGGCCGCATTTATTAAATTGTTCAAAGAATTTAAACATGTCTTTGCATGGACATATGATGACCTTAAAATTTTTGACCCTAATATCATACAACATGTCATTCCGATGAAGCCCGAAACCTTACCCTTTCAACAAAAACTGAGGAAAATGCATCCTAAACTCGAACCGACCATTCAAAAATAATTGAATAAGCTCCTAAATGCTAAGATAATTTTTCCTGTTAGACACACTCAGTGGGTTTCTAACCTTGTCCCAGTCTGGAAGAAAAGTGGGGAAATTCGACTCTGCGTCTATTTCCAAAACCTTAATAGAGGGTCTAATAAAGACAACTATCTTGTCCCGCCCATGGAACAGATCCTTCAACAGGTATTTGGTTCTGAGAGGTTATCCTTACTAGATGGTTTCTCGAGGTACAACCAAGTCCTGATGTCTCCACCAGACCAACTTAAAACTACCTCCCGCACCCCATGGGGCACTTATGCTTATCGCAAAATGCCTTTTGGATTGATTAATGTTGACGCCACTTTTCAAAGAGCAATGGACATTATTTTCATAGGCTTAATCAATCAATCTATCGTAGTTTACTTAGATGATGTGACTGTATTTTCTAAAAACAAAAACGATCATCTAGCTCACTTACGAGCCATTCTACTGTGATGTTATAAATATGGCATCTCTTTAAATCCGAAAAAATCCATCTTTGCAGTTGAACATGGTAAACTCTTGGGATTCATTGTGTCTAGTGAAGGGATGATTATTGACCCTGAAAGGACTCAAGTCATCGCAAAAATTCCCCCTCCTACGTCCAAAAAGTCTATGCAGTCTTTCTTAGGCCAGATTAACTTTGTGAGAAGATTTGTCCCCAGCTTCTCTGAAATGGTCAGACCCTTGCAGAACCTAATTAAGAAAGACACCCAATATGACTAGGGACCCCTAGAAAACCAAGCTTTTAATGCAATAAAGAAGGCCATAATAGACGCTCCGTCTCTTATGAGCCCCGATTTTTCTCAAGACTTTACACTCTACACTTTTGCTTCTGACCATTCCTATGCCGCCTTCCTAACCCAAAAGAATGCCGAGAAAAATGAAGTACCCATCACTTTTATGAGCTCTGCTTTCAAAGGCGTTGAACTTAATTAACCAGCGGTAGATCGGCAAGCCTACGTTATTTTTAAAGTAGTTAAACACTTCCGATCCTATCTTTTGAAGTCAAGGACGAAAGTCATTGTTCCCTACCCAGCCGTAAGGAACCTGTTAGTGCAAAAGGAACTTGGTAAAAAGAGAGCCAACTGGGTCACCTCCTTGCAGGAGTATGAATTAGAAATCACCCCAACTCAGATAGTGAGAGGCCAAGGGTTATGCAAGTTAGTTGTTGATTCAGCAGCAGGACAGCAAGAAGAAAGCGATACGTCAAACCTAGGACAATGCAATCAAAGTTCAATTTGTTGCACACAAAAATCTGTCAGTCCTTAGTACGACGATATAAGATTCTGTCTTGAACATGGGTCATCCCCCCATCACCTGGATCCCGCTAAAAGAAGAGCGTTGAGATTAAATTCTTCCTCCTTTCATCTGGTTAATGGTATCCTGTTTCGTCAAAGTTTTGACGACATATTGATGCATTGTCTTGAAAAAGATGAAGCAGAAAAAGTCTTACTCAAGTTGCATGCAGGAGAAGCTGGTGGTCATTTTGGTGGTGACACTACTGCCCATAAGGTTTTAAGAGTCGGTTATTACAAGCCCACGCTTTTTAGAGACGCCCATGCCTTGTGTCATAAATGTATCATTTGTCAAAAAGCATCAGGGTGTTTACAAAAACCAACATTTCCTTTGTAGCCCATTTCAGTAGATTATTCTTTTCAGCAGTGGGGCCTTGATATCATAGGTCCAATCAACCCCACATCCTCACAACAGCACAAGTTTATTGTGATAGCCACATATTACTTTACTCGATGGTCTGAAGCTGCTGCGTTAAGAACTGTCAACACCAGTCAGGTAATTGCCTTTCTAAATTTGAATATTATCACTCGTTTCGGTATCCCTGACTGTTTAGTATTCGATAATGCTTCTTATTTTTCCTCTCTTGAGATGAGAGAGTTCTCTTTAGAAAAAGGAATTAAGTTGAAGTATTTTTCTAGCTATTACCCCCAGGGCAACGGATTGGCAGAATCAACAAACAAGAACTTATTTAAAATCATCAAGAGAACGGTGTTTGAAAATCACAAGAATCGGCACAAAGCACTGTTAAACGCACTGTGGGATGATAGGGTAACACCAAAAGATGTTGTAGGTAACTCCCCCTTTTTTTCGCGTTTATGGCAGAGAAGCAATTCTACCACCTCACATTCTTCTTCCTTCACTTCAGCTATCGCAGAAAGTCCAAGAAAAAGATTGTCCCCCTCTAGAAAACTAAATTAACGCTTTGATGAAGATAGAATAAGTAAGAGCCCAAGCTAAACGTAAGTTAGATCAACATCAACTATTGGTTAAAAGATGGTTCGATTCTAATTCTGCTTCTGATAGGAATTTTAAAGTGGGTGACCTCGTACTGAAGTGGGACAAACCGCATGAGGGAAAAGGAGAGCACACTAAATTTCAAAACTTATGGCTTGGACCATTTTTAATCGCTGAAAAGTTGGGTCCCAGTTCTTTTTGATTGCAGAATCTTGAAGGGAAGCTTGACACCTATCCGGTAAATGGACAAGCCCTGAAAAGATACTTTGCTTGATAACAACCTTTGTATATTATGTACATATTTTTCTTTTATTTTGCTTTTTCGTTTGTTTTTTGTTTTTGATTTTTGTTTTAATTTATCATCTTGTGTTTTTGGAAAATATACATACATGTACACTGATCTCTTCAAAAAAAGACGATATAAAATTCCCTCGCTCAAATAAATTATGAGAAATTTGTACAAACATCAATAGTATATTGCTGAAATTTATATCTGTGTTGGAAAAGTCTGTTGTTTGAAAGAAGTTGACTGATTTCGATCTCTGAGTAAATCTTGTCATGATCATCTATTATATTTTTACGCTGTCCCTATTCTGCAAGGGAATGACTCAGAAGATGTCTCCCTGTCTTAGGAAGTTGTTTTTGTAAATAAAACATCTCTGGATCTAAATAAAGGACAGTTCTAAAAAATTATGACGAGGTCTGAAAAAATATGTTAAAATATCATGATTTTCAGCGTCACCCCGCTCAGCTATATATCTATGAAAACAAAACAAAATAAATTATTAAGAAGAGTTGTGGGAAGTTCTTGTAAACCCATCGGGATGCTGAACAGGTCTATTGGCAGTGGGTAAATGCATGCACGATGCCAAGGCAACTTCGTCGGGGTACTAAACAGGCCCGCTGGCAGCGAAGCAATGTCGGGTATATGAAAATTTGCAAAAAGAATCCTCTTTAATGTCGTTTATTCTGATCCAAAACTTCTTGGCAGGATACAAATATCAGAGTAGGTTAAATGGAAACCCTGTCGAGGCTATGGACGCCTGCTGGAAGCAGTGGCTATGCCAACAGTATTGGAGATTTTATCTTTAATATCGTGATTCCCTGGTCTTAAGATTGTTATCAGTTTTCATCTTTTAAAACACTGCTAAAATAATTGGCTAATGATGATGTTTATATGATTTTTTGATTGTCATTTTTGAGTTGGAATTATCTTTGTTGTCCTAATCTGAATTTGTTCCTATTGGCAGAGATAACTGCTTCTACCAGTGTGTCACCATTGTTGGCAGCCAATTAACATTTTTCCATTGTCTTATAAGCTGCCTACACCAATGTTTTACAAACATCAATTTTTCATCGCAATTTTCAAATAAACAACATTTTCATTTTTTACGACATTTGCACCTTTACCTTCACTTTGTTTTCACGACTGTAAGTGTGAAAACTTCGTCTTTCGAAGTCACATTGAAATCATTATCTGAACTTTCGTCATCTCTTTTGTCGATATGCCTATTGAGCTTTTTTTTACTTATCATTATACAGTGGCAAGACCTTTTGACGTGTACTCATTCTTGGATTGATTGTGTGACTTGGTTTAATTGAGTTTGTAATGCATTGGTATTTGGATTTGCATTTTTATTTGACCTACTTGACCATTGGTTTCATGAAAATACATAGGGGTTATGATTAAATCTTTCATATATATCTTTTAATATGATACCTATGTTTGTGTTTTCATAACTATTGGCTTGTTGATTATATGAATACCCATTGGCACGTTGGTTAAACTCTTGATATAAGATGTTACAATACATTGGCGCATGGTTAAACATTTTTTATTGGTTTCAAATTGTATGTTGATGGTTTAAAACTATGGCATAACATTGCGTGCGTTGGTATATTCACTTACCATTGTTTCATTGGTCAGCCAAGTGACATGAGTGTTGAACTATAATGGGTAGAACAACTATAAGCCGGCGTTTGTACTTTGGAAATAACTATTATGCATGGAAAAGATAAACTCCACCACCTTCACACGATGGCATTTATGCCTATCCCTTATTCCCATTCACCTCTGTTAGCTCGGGTAACCTTCGTACACTCTGCTCTTGTGTATGCTATGACCCAAACCCTGGACTTACCGTGAGCTCGGCTCCATGGAACCTGTGGTGTGGATCGTGCCAAATGGAAACCAAGCCTTGCTATTATTTGACAATGCCCGAAAATACTTGGAGGATAACGGATGGCTCACCTTTGTACAACGATTCGAGGGTTTTAATCTCTGTGTGGCACAATAGTTCACCCTAACGTTTGATGGATGTAGAGCCAAGGTGGGTGACATATAGTTGGAAATCAATGAAGAGTTTATCAGTTCTGCTACAGGGTTACCTACCACGGGCCAGCGTTAGTTCAAAATTTTGAAAGTGGAAGAGGTGCGTTGGCCACTTCTATTCGTCTTGCACAAAGTCACATCTTGTGACTGAGGTATGCCCATATCCATTCTAAAACCTCGATGGCATGACCTTTTCATAATAATTTAGAAATTTGTGACTTGTGAGGGTCGATTTGGACTCGTTTTCTTCTACCACCTGCGTTTGTTAATGAGTTTTATGGGATACCCATTGAATATGCCCTTTTACTTTCAGCGCAGCCTATATAAAATGTCGAAAAGGTTTAAAAGGGAGAAGGCTGACAGTAGCCTGTTCCACCATGGGCTTATTAAAATTATCATTGTTTATCACTTGAGTTTACATGGTGATAGTTGGAGAGCTTTCATCGCTCGTAATGGTTTTGATGACACAGGCCCTGTCCAGGTTGACAAGCCTGTGGTAAATGAAACCAAGGCCGAGACGCCTGTGCCCTTCCATGTCCTACTGTCTCCTCCTAAACCCTCGGTTGACCCTGATGTTGACTTACCCGACGCTATGACTGAGAAGATTGGGACTTTTAAAAGGCCTGTAAGGAAAAATCGCAAGGCAAACCCTACTGCTTATGCCAAGGGTAAAAAGAACGCTCGGATGATTTCGAGAATGGCTAGAAATAAGCCTAAACCCTCGGTTGAGCAGAAGCCTATAATCCTTAGTGAGGATTCAGACTTTGACATAGAACGTTTCTTGGCCAGTGAGTACCCTTACTCACAGGTTTTATGCCCCGAGCCACCTTATGATTTCGTGTTGAATCTTCCCCCTTGCCTAAAGAATAACCGTAACTATCCTGGCATTAAACTACCTAATGAAACCCTCAGCAATGTGACCAAACCCTCACATGCTCTTTCGAACCCCTCACAGTTATCCTGTGAACAATGTGATTTGTGGTTGGAACGATACTACATCGACGTCCCCCTACTTCAATTGAAAATCCAATCACTGGAAAATCAAGTTGTAATGCTGACCAACCAAAGAGACAAACTCCAAGCGACTGATAGGAAGCAGAAGACAATTGGCTCTATAGTTTTCAATAATGTTGAATCAGCCACAGCCGTTATCAACTCCAAATTGTGATGATCAAGCCATCTGCTCACAATACAGGTATGGACTTTGATATCATTTTTGAATGACCAGGATTAATATAGTGATTGGATTTTGGTCTTCGAATAGATCTGTTTATATTTTGAAATGGCTTTGTTATAACGACATTCATCCTGTATACATTTTGCCTTGCTAAAATTAAATGGAATTTCCTTTTAGATTCATGAATTAATCATTCCCAGTTTAGCCATTGATAGATTTTTATCGGATTTGAATGGTTTTCGTTTGGACTTGATTTGTTCGTTTGTCTGATTGAGTTAACGAAATTGACGATTTACTTTCGATTGAATTCATTTTGTATCTACTCTGAATAGGAAGTTTTTCACGCTCAATTTAGAATGCGATCATGTTTGGATTTGATTTCGTTATGGTTCGTATGCTGTGATTGGTAAACGATTTCAATGAGTTTGGTTGTTACGATCTTTTAATATGTTGTGTCATGTAATATTCTAAAAACAGGAATACAACTCTATTCGGTTTCAATGTGGAAAGAATGACTCTATTTTTATGGAAACAATACTCTCACTTTAAGCCTGTGCGAATGATATTCATGCCCGAATCATGGGATGGTTTTGATCTCCGACAACTGTGTTAAATCCCATCCGTTTGATTCAATTGATTGGATCGTTGTATCTTCAGTTAGTTTGATCGTTTTTATGAATTGTATTCGTATAAAAAACGATTCGACTACAGTTCTGTTAATTTTAATTCTCGAATGAGTTTGTTAAAACAATTCGACTTATGTCATTCTGTTAAATTTCTATGAGGAAATTTGGGTAATAGTTGTTTCCAAATACACTCAAAAAAATATTTCATGAATGGTTTTGTTTGCCCCATTTTTCAATAACAAACGATCAAATATATATTACATACTCTGTTACTAATTGATTGATCTTGTTACGATTTTGTTTGAGGACAGTTATGCGCCAGTGTTGGTTTAATCCACTCGTGGCATGAATCGTTTGTTGACATTACAGTTATAACGATTTGAAAGTGATCTTGTTGGATTCGATTGTATCTCCTGTTTAACAATTGTCTACGATTTGTTTTGATTACATCAGTTTCAAATTGATATCAAACGATTTCACAACTGTTGGATTATGATTATGTTCGTTCGATTTTGTCGTAACAAAAGAAACAGAGTACGCCTATCTCTGTATTCATCTGATCAATCTTGATCCTGTTTGATTTTGAATGGTATAACAATTTTAAATTGAATGATTCGTTTTCAAATAGTTATTGGATGTTAATTGAATTTAATTCTTTTTAAATATTTTCAACCGATTTTAATGTTGATTCTGTGTCTTATTTAGACCAGCTACAAAATTGCAAGATTCTGTAGCTAGTCTATAGAATTTGATTTTTTATCATTTTATTAATAAAAGAACCTTCTAACTTGTCTATTTTTTAACCTTTGCAGGAAAATTCAAATTGCATGGTACTTGATGGACAGGATAGGGAGATATTTGTGTGTTTTAGTTTTATCTTAGGCTTCTAGTTTAGTTAAGCTTGGGATATCTTCCCAGATTTTATGTAAACAGTTTTATAACTTCCACAGGGATGTTTTACCCTGTGGAAGCTCTTTAAATACTTATTATTTTTTGTAATAAGGATCATCCTCACTTGTGGGAGAACYAGGCTATGGATTTCTAATACAAACTGAGACARAAGTTGATGYTCTGCTAYARCTTTYGCTTTCATAATATCAATCTTTTGTTTCAAGTTTATGMATGTCATTAGCAATTGATTATAGACTACTTTAGYKATCTTAGTCTATTGSARAATGATATGAATTARTTAATGTYTCATCCATATYTGATTTCTTTCAATACTTAAAAATACAACAATTACTTKATTCAGTTAATGAATGACARATTTCTCTTCTTCATCAATTGAATTATTTTGTATAAGTCTTTGCATACGGGTTTATCTAATTGTGGAGATTTATAAATCATATGATTGTTGTGATTTTTATGTCTTGTTTGTCCTGTAAACATACTTGAAGAGCACTGCAACTATCGTTTACGAGAAGCTCCTGGATTATTCGGTGTGGGTTTCCTCCCTCCGATCAGCTTAGAAAATCGTCATACACAGGACAAATCTGGAGCGTTTCTCCAGGTCAGTTTGTGATTTATTTTCATTAATCTGTTTAGTATTTTAGTTAGATATATGTTTAGTTAGATGTGTAGTTAAAATTAGTATACTAGTTGCTTAGTTTAGTTAGTTTTTTTTGTTTTATTTCTTGTTCATAAAATTATAAAATCAACAAAAATATATCTCTCTGCCTTAGGACAGAATGCAAACGAGTTTTTCAGGTTTTATTCAAATCTGTAAATTGTAGATATTGTACATTTTGTGACTAAGTTATATTTTCGTTAGTAGATAGATAGTTAATTAGTTAGAGTTAGTATAGTATTAGTTGGTAGATTGTATATACAGAACAGTTAGATTAGTTAGTTTGTTTAATAGTTAGTTTTAATTAGATTAGTTTATTAGTTTGTTTTATTTATTTTTAGTTAGATTAGTTAGTTTGTTTAATTGTTATTTTTTTTTAGATTACTTATTGTAGATTAGTTTTCTTTTTGTTTTCTTAGGACCTTAGATTGTCTAACGGAGCCGCTAAACTCGTCAGGGTGGTTCATTCCAAATGGCTTGGGTTATTAGACAACCTCGGACCGGTTCCACTCTCTCAGTTGATGGACGGTCGTTTTCACCCATCAACAAATGGCGCTAGAAGGAGGGTATGAATTTAATTAATGGCACGAGGCGATCGCAAGACTCCTCCGCCACCTAATCGCTCAGCTATAGTGACTAGATGTCATTCCAACGATAATATTCCCCTTCAAACAACAACTACTTCTGCCGGTGATCCACGGATCACAGTTGAGCCAGCAACCCCTAATCCTATAGGTGGTGACATACAAGAAATTGTCCGTCAATCTCTTATTAAAACACATAGTGCCTTAGCCTGTTTGAGGCAACCTAACCGTCTGTGGGGCCAACCTTTGGATTTCTCTGCTATCAGAGAACAATTAGGAGGCACTGATCCTACTATGAATCCTTCAGATCCAATCTTAAATCCTGCTAAAGGAGGATCTGGGATACCCCCTTCACCACCTCCATCATCTCCTTCCTCTTCTGGAGGAGATTCCCTTGACGAAGGAAATTCCCCTTCTCAGCCTTCCACACCCACTACCCCAATGGAAAATTAGAACAACCCTGCTAGACCTTGCCTTGATCAGGATGTCGTAGCTGTACCTGGAGCTCAGCATCGTTTACCTAAGAATCCAGAGAAATGGCTCCCCAAGTTTGATCCTGACTCAAAACAGATCGCTGAAGATCACATTAAAAAGTTTATGTTATCCATAAGACTCTCCAATGTCGAACATGAAGACTTTGTCTGTAGGTTGTTCTCTTATACTTTTGAGGGTAATTCATCCACATGGTACTTTGTCCAACAACCCCATACCATCGTGTCTTGGGAAAAGTTTGAGTCATGCTTTTTGGAAAAGTTCGGAGACAGTAAACCTCCGGAAGTTCTAGTCATGGATATTTCTAGCTTAAGAATGAACCCAAAAGAAAAAGTCAAAGACTTTAATCAAAGATTATTAACACTTAAAAGTCGAATCCCTACAGATTCCATGCCTTATGAGAGTCTTATAATAGCTTACTACACTAAAGCTTTGCATCAAAGTATAGCTATTTGGGTTAAACAATCTAAGAAAGCCACGTTGTTAGAAGCCTTCGAGGAGGCCAGCCAGATTGAAAAAGACATACTTAGTCTTAAAGATTCTACTAGCAACGAAACTGAGACTAATTCTTCTTACAAAAAGAAGATTGAAATCCTCCCCAGACCCACTCAAAGTAAAACACAATCTGAGAATGTTGATTTGGAAACTTAACCAAAGTTGTTCAAAACCTGTCAAATCAAGTTATAGAATTGAAAAGGTCGACCGAAGAAGCTTCCTCGAGCAAAGGAACTTACAAAACCCCGTTCCGGAGGCCTTTTCCTACCAACCGACCTAATCCAACCACTAAAGGCCTAAATCTAGAAAGTTTGCAATGCGCCCTTCAAACAATTCTAGAAGCCCAAGATAACTTGATGCCTCCTGAGATTCCTGAGGAGGTAGTTGAACAAGAGACAGTCCAAGAAGAAGAGTCTTCTCCAAACATTTTTGGACACTTCTCAGATAGCATCTTCCAAGCTAACTTCGAGACATTACATTCCTATAATACCAGGAGTAAGACAACAAACAAACCTCCTTCTGAAAACACTACAACTTTGCCTCCAAAGCAGTCTAAATCAGCTGAGACTAAATAGAGTAATGTGAACCCCAACTTAGATTATGATGTTGTTGAAGATCTTAAAAAGTTAAGGGCTAACATTTATATTTATGAGTTATTGAAATTTCAATTTCTGCTTCAAAAAATGTTACAAAATATCGCGGAGAATGGAAAAAAGGGTAATTCTAATGGTAACAAGGTTGTGCAGAATAAAGTTCCACAGAATACTTTCACTAAAATCAATCCTGATCCTCAAGATAAAGTAATCCTTCCTGTAAGTACTATAAATAATGTAAATAATGTAGATAAAGTAGCTTTAGAAACTGCGAGTAAAAATCCACAAGCTACTACTCTTAGCACTCTCTAAAATGTACCTCTGTTTTTGTTAACTTTAGACATCTTTAATAAAAACGTGCACAATTGTATGGTAGACTCAGGAGCATCATCCAATGTGATGCCTTGGTCTATTTGCCAAAATATTAACGCTGAAGTTGAACCCTCGACTTTAAAAATCATACAACTTGATCGGACAAATGTTAAAGTTATAGGCGAACTCAAGAATGTGCTTATTAGATTATCGTCTAACCCCAAAGTTCATCAAGTTATTGATATAATTGTTGTGGATATTACAGAAGTGTATGGTCTATTTTTAAGCAGGGACTGGTTGAAACAGTTACATGGTTATTTCGCAACAGATTGGTCTCATCTATGGCTTCCAGAGAATGGCAAGCCTAATAAAATAAAATTAAATCGTGAGCGCTACCTTAAGTTCACGGTCACAGATTTGAACGATCCCAATGAATCATTTACACCTTCTGCCGATTCACCCAAAGTACAAGGGATGGACACCTTCTTCAGCAATTTCATGGCTAAGGCTTCACCTATCACCAATTCAGAACAGCAGTCTGAGATGGTAGCATATATGCAGCCAACAACTTTTACACAACGGTCTCATGTACCCGATGGAAATCAAATTTGGTCTCTGTATTTCGACGGGTCAAAGTCCAAAGAAGGAGCTGGAGTAGGCTGCATCATTATTGATCTAGCAGGTAACAAAACATTGATGGCATGTAGGTTGGAATTTTAATGTACTAACAATACTGCAAAATATGAGGCTTTAGTGCAAGGTCTCAGAAAAGCTTCGGATATGAACATTCAAAATTTAACCATCTTTGGCGACTCTGAAATAGTGGTTAGACAGGTAAGAGACTCTATCCAATATTTGTCTCTGCATCTCAAAAGCTACCAGTATGAGGTATGGAATTTAATGAATAAATTTTTCGCTTTCAATATAAATTCTATTCCTAGATTGAATAACTCTGAAGCAGATTTATTAGCTAATGTAGCTTCTAAACTTCTTCCTGTAGAAGGCTTGTCCCCAGACGCATTCTCCGTGGAGCTAATATTTCGTCCATCCATCCCCGACAACATCACAAACTGGAGATTATTTGACCATGATCAACATATTATCAACTTTCTACACATAGAAGAAAATTTTCAAGGCGCGGTTATAGACGAACACACACACGACGACAATTTGCACGATTTCACGGTAATACCAGATCTGAGAACTTCTGAATCTTCATCGGATATGGTAAACTCGATCCCTAAATATGTAGTTATATTAGAGAAGTTTTATGATCTTCAAGATAAATTTAAAAAGACGGTCAATTGTAAAACCAATAGTTCCTCGTTATCTTATGAAAAGGTAAACTTAGGAACTAATGAAAATCTTCAGTGCATTAATTTAGGGTTAGGGTGTTCTCGACAAGAAAAGGCCGCATTTATTAAATTTTTCAAATAATTTAAACATGTCATTGCATGGACATATGATGACCTTAAAACTTTTGACCGTAATATCATACAACATCTCATTCCAATGAAGCCCCAAACCTTACCCTTTCAACAAAAACTGAGGAAAATGCATCCTAAACTCGAACCGACCGTTCAAAAAGAATTGAATAAGCTCCTAAATGCTAAGATAATTTTTCCTATTAGACACACTCAGTGGGTTTCTAACCTTGTCCCAGTCCAAAAGAAAAGTGGGGAAATCCGACTCTGTGTCGATTTCCGAAACCTTAATAGAGGGTCTGATAAAGACAACTATCCTATCCCACCCATGGAACAGATCCTTCAACAGGTATCTGGTTCTGATAGGTTATCCTTACTAGATGGTTTCTCAGGGTACAACCAAGTCCTAATGTTTTCACCAAACCAACTTAAAACTACCTTCCTCACCCCATGGGGCACTTATGCTTATCGCAAAATGCCTTTTGGATTGATTAATGCTGGCGCCACTTTTCAGAGAGAAATGGACATTTCTTTCAGAGGCTTAATCAATAAATCTGTCATAGTTTACTTAGATGATGTGACTATATTTTCTAAAAACAAAAATGATCATCTAGCTCACTTATGAGCCGTTCTACTGCGATGTAGTAAATATGACATCTCTTTAAATCTGAAAAAATCCATCTTTACAGTTGAATAGGGTAAACTCTTGGGATTCATTGTGTCTAGTGAAGGGATGATTATTGACCCCGAAAGGACTCAAGTCGTCGCAAAACTCCCCCCTCCTATGTCCAAAAAGTCTATGCAGTCTTTCTTAGGCCAGATTAACTTTGTGAGAAGATTTGTCCCCAGCTTCTCTGAAATGGTCATACCCTTTCAGAACCTAATTAAGAAAGACACCCAATATCACTGGGGATCCCTAGAAAACCAAGCTTTTAATGCAATAAAGAATGCCATAATAGACGCTCTGTCTCTTATGAGCCCCGATTTTTCTCAAGACTTTACACTCTACACTTTTGCTTCTGACCGTTCCTATGCCGCCATCCTAACCCAAAAGAATGCTGAGAAAAATGAAGTACCCATCGCTTTTATGAGCTCTGCTTTCAAAGGCACTGAACTTAATTACCTAGTGGTAGATCAGCAAGCCTATGTTGTTTTTAATGCATTTAAACACTTCCGGTCCTATCTTTTGAAGTCAAGGACGAAAGTCATTGTCCCCTACCCAGCCATAAGGAACCTATTAGTGCAGAAGGAACTAGGAGAAAAGAGAGCCAACTGGGTCACCTCCTTGCAGGAGTATGACTTAGAAATCACCCCAGCTCAGATAGTGAGAGGCCAAGGGTTATGCAAGTTAGTTTTTGATTCAACAGCAGGACAGCAAGAAGAAAGCAATATGTCAAACCTAGGACAACGTGATCAAAGTTCAATCTGTTGCACACAAAACTTTGTCAGTCCTTGGTACGACGATATAAGATTTTGTCTTGAACATGGGTCAGCCCCCCGTCACCTGGATCCCGCTAAAAGAAGAGCATTGATATTAAAGTATGCATCCTTTCATCTGGTTAATGGTATCCTGTTTCGTCAAAGTTTTGACGACATACTGATGCGTTGTCTTGAAAAAGACGAAGCAGAAAAAGTCTTACTCGAGTTGCATGTAGGAGAAGCTAGTGGTCATTTTGGTGGTGACACCACTGCCCATAAGGTTTTAAGAGCTGGTTATTACTGGCCCACACATTTTAGAGACGCCCATGCCTTGTGTCATAAATGTATCATTTGTCAGAAAGTATCAGGGCGTTTACAAAAACCAGCCTTTCCTTTGCAGCCCGTTTCAGTAGATTCTTCTTTTCAGCAGTGGGGCCTTGATATCATAGGTCCAATCAACCCCCCATCCTCACAACATCACAAGTTTATTGTGACAGCCACATATTACTTTACCCGATGGTCTGAAGCTGCTGCGTTAAGAACTGTCAACACCAGTCAGGTAATTTCCTTTCTAAATTCGAATATTATCACTTGTTTCGGTATCCCTGACTGTTTAGTATTCGATAATGCTTCTTATTTTTCCTCTCTTGAGGTAGCGAGTTTGCTTTAGAAAAAGGAATTAAGCTGAAGTATTCTGCTAGCTATTACCCCCAGGGCAACAGATTGGCAGAATCAACAAACAAGAACTTAATTAAAATCATCAAGAGAACGGTGGTTGAAAATCACAAGAATGGGCACAACGCACTGTTAAATGCATTGTGGGCCGATAGGGTAACACCAAAAGCTGTTGTAGGTAACTCCCCCTTTTTTCTCATTTATGGCAGAGAAGCAATTCTACCACCTCACATTCTTCTTCCTTCACTTCAACTATCGCAGAAAGTCCAAGAAGAAGATTGTCCCCCTCTAGAAAACCGAATTAACACTTTGATGAAGCTAGAAGAAGTAAGAGCCCAAGCTAAACATAAGTTAGATCAGCATCAACTATTGGTTAAAATCTGATTCGATTCTAATTTTGCTTCTAATAGGAATTTTGAAGTGGGTGACCTCGTACTGAAGTGGGACAAACCGCATGAGTGAAAAGGAGAGCACACTAAATTTCAAAACTTATGGCTTGGACCATTTTTAATCGCTGAAAAGTTGGGTCCCAGTTCTTTTGGATTGCAGAATCTTGAAGGGCAGCTTGACACCTATCCGGAAAATGGACAAGCCCTGAAAAGATACTTTGCTTGATAACAACCTTTGTATATTACGTACATATTTTGCTTTTATTTTGCTTTTTCGTTTGTTTTTTTTTTTTTTTTTACTTTTAATTTATCAGCTTGTGTTTTTGGAAAATATACATACCTGTACACTGATCTCTTCAGATAAAGACGATAGAAAATTCCCTCGCTCAAATAACTTCTGAGAAATTTGTACAAACATCAATAGTATATTGCTGAAATTTATATCTATGTTGGAAAAGTCTGTTGTTTGAAAGAAGTTGATTGATTTCGATCTCTGAGTAAAGCTTGTCATGATCATCTAATATCTTTTTACGTTGTACCTATTTCGTAAGGGAATGACTCAGAAGATGTCTCCCTGTCTTAGGAAGTTTTTTTTGTAAATAAAACATCTCTGGATCTAAATAAAGGACAGTTCTAAAAAATTCTGATGAGGTCTGAAAAAATATGTTAAAATATCATGATTTTCAGCGTCACCCCACTCAGCTATATATCTATGAAAACAAAACAAAATTAATTATTAAGAAGAGATGTGGGAAGTTCTTGTAAACCCGTCGGGATGCTGAACAGGTCTGCTGGCAGCGGGTAAATGCATGCACGATGCCAAGGCAACTTCGTCGGGGTACTGAACAGGTCCGCTGGCAGCGAAGCAATGTCGGGTATATGAAAATTTTCAAAAAGAATCCTCTTTAATGTCCTTTATTCTGATCCATAACTTCTTGGTAGGATACAGATATCATAGTGGGTTAAATGGAAACCCTATCAAGGCTATGGATGCCTGCTGGCAATAGTGGCTATGCCAACAGTATTGGAGATTTTATCTTTAATATCGTGATTCGCTGGTCTTAAGACTGTTAACAGTTTTAATCTTTTAAAACACTGCTGAAATAATTGGTTAATGATGATCTTTATATGATTTTTTGGTTGTCATTTTTTAGTTGGAATTATCTTTGCTGTCCTAATCTGAATTTGTTCCTATTGGCATAGATAAGTGCTTCTACTAGTGTGTCTCCATTGTTGGCAGCCAATTAACATTTTTCCATTGTCTTATAAGTTTCCTACACCAATGTTTTACAAACATTAGTTTTTCATCGCAATTTTCAAATAAACGACATTTTCATTTTTTGCGACATTTGCACCTTTACCTTTTCTTTGTTTTCACGACTATAAGCATGAAAACTTCATCTTTCGAAGTCACATTGAAATCATTATCTGAACTATCGTCATCTCTTTTGTCGATATTCCCATTGAGATTTTTTTTTTACTTATCATTATACAGTGGCAAGACCTTTTGACCTGTACTCATTCTTGGATTGATTGTGTGACTTGGTTTCATTGAGTTTGTAATGCATTGGCATTTGGATTTGCATTTTTATTTGACCTACTTGACCATTGGTTTCGTGAAAATACATAGGGGTTATGATTAAATATTTCATATATATCTTTTAATATGATACCTATGTTTGTGTTTTCATAACTATTGGCTTGTTGATTATATGAATACCCATTGGCACATTGGTTAAACTCTTGATATAAGTTGTTACAATACATTGGTGCATGGTTAAACATTTGTTATTGGTTTCAAATTGTATGTTGATGGTTTAAAACTATGGCATAACATTGTGCACGTTGGTCTATTCACTTACCATTGTTTCATTAGTCAACCAAGTCACATGAGTGTTGAACTATAATGGGTAGAACAACTATAAGCCGGTGGTTGTACTTTGGCAATAACTATTATGCATGGCAGAGATAAACTCCACCACCTTAACACGATGGAATTTATGCCTATCCCTTATTCTCGTTCACCTCTGTTAGCTCGGGTAACCTTCGTGCACTCTTCTCCTATGTATGTTATGACCCAAATCCTGGACTTACCGTGAGCTCAGCTCCATGGCACCTGTGGTGCGGATTGAGCCAAACGGCAACCAAGCCTTGCTATTATTTGACAAATCCTGTAAAGACTTGGAGGATAACGGATGGCTCGCCTTTGTACAACGATTCGAGGGTTTTAATATATGTGTGGAACAACAGTTCGCCCTAACGTTTGATGGATGTAGAGCCAAGGTGGGTGACATCCAGTTGGAAATCAATGAGGAGTTTATCAGTTCTTCTACAGGGTTACCTGCCACGGGCCAACATTGGTTCAAAAATTCAAAAGTGGAAGAGGTGCCTTGGCCACTTCTGTTCGTCTTGCGCAAAGTCACATCTTGTGACAGAGGTATGCCCATATGCATGCTAAAACCTCGATGGCATGACCTTTTCATAATAATTAATAAATTCGTGACCTGTGAGGGTCGATTTGGACTTGTTTTCCTCTACCACCTGCGTTTGTTAATGAGTTTTATGGGATAAACGTTGAATATGCCCTTTTACTTTCAGCACAGCCTATATAAAATGTCAAAAAGGTTTAAAAGGGAGAAGGCTGACAGTAGCCTGTTCCACCATGGGCTTATTAAAATTATCATTGTTTATTACTTGAGTTTACATGGTGATAGTTGGAGAGCTTTCATCGCTCGTAATGGTTTTATTGACACTGACCCTATCCAGGTTGACAAGCCTCTGGTAAATGAAACCAATGTTGAGCCGCCTGTTCCCTTCCATGTCCTACTGTCTCCTCCTAAACCCTCGACTGACCCTGATGTTGACTTACCGGACACTATGACTGAGAAGATTGAGACTTTTAAAAGGCCTATAAGAAAAAATCCCAAGGCAAACCCTATTGCTTATGCCAAGGGTAAAAAGAATGCTCGGATGATTTTGAGAATGGCTAGGAATAAGCCTAAACCCTCGGTTGAGCAGAAGCCTATAATCCTTAGTGAGGATTCAGACTCTGACATAGAACATTTCTTGGCCAGTGAGTACCCTTACTCACAGGGTTTATGCCCCAAGACACCTTATGATTTCGTGTCGAATCTTCCCCCTTGCCTAAAGAATAACCCTAACTATCCTGGGATTAAACTGCCTAACAAAACCCTCAACAATGTGACCAAACCCTCAACTGCTCTTTCGAACCCCTCACAGTTGTCCTGTGAACAATGTGATTTGTGGTTGGAACGATACTACATCGACGTCCCCCTACTTCAATCGAAAATCCAATCACTGGAAAATCAAGTTGCATTGTTGACCAGCCAAAGAGACAAACTCCAAGCGACCGATACGAAGCAGAAGACAACTGGCTCTATAGTTTTCAAGAATGTTGAATCGGCCACAGCCATTATCAACTCCAAATTGTCATGATCAAGCCATCTGCTCGCCATATAGGTATGGACTTTGATATCATTTTTGAATGACCAGGATTAATATAGTGATTGGATTTTGGTCTTCGAATAGCTCTGTTTATATTTCGAAATGGCTCTGTTATAATGACATTCATACTGTATACATTTCGCCTTGCTAAAATTAAATGGAATTTCATTTTAGATTCATGAATTAATCATTCCCAGTTTAGCCATTGATAGATTTTTATCAGATTTGAATGGTTTTCGTTTGGATTTGATTTGTTCGTTTGTCTGATTGAGTTAACGAAATTAACGATTTACTTTCGATTGAATTCATTTTGTATCTAATCTGAATAGGAAGTTTTTCACGCTCAATTTAGAATGCGATCATGTTTGGATTTGATTTCGTTATGGTTCGTATGCTGTGATTGGTAAACGATTTCAATGAGTTTTGTTGTTACAATGTTTTAATATGCTGTGTCATGTAATCTTCTAAAAATAGGAATACAACTCTGTTCGGTTTCAATGTGGAAAGAATGACTTTGTTTTTATGGAAACAATACTCTCACTTTAAGCCTGTGCGAATGATATTCATGCCCGAATCATGGGATGATTTTGATCTCCGACATTTGTGTTAAACCCCAACTGTTTGATTTGCTTGATTGGATCGTTGTATCTTCAGTTAGTTTGACCATTTTTATGAATTGAATTCATATCAAAAAAGATTTGACTACAGTTCTGTTAATTTTAATTCTCGAATGAGTTTGTTAAAACAGTTTGACTTATGTCATTCTGTTAAATTTCTATGAGGAAATTCGGGTAATAGTTGTTTCCAAATACACTCAAGAAAAGATTTCGTGAATGGTTTTGTCTGCCCCATTTTGAAATAAAAAATGATCGGATATCTATTATGTACTCTGTTACTAATTGATTGATCTTGTTACGATTTCATTTGAGGACAGTTACATGCCAGTGTTGGTTTAATCCACTTGTGGCATGAATCATTTGCTATGACATTACAGTTATAACGATTTGAAAGTGATCTTGTTGGATTCGATCGTATCTCATGTTTAACAATTGTCTACGATTTGTTTTGATTACATCAGTTTCAAATTGATATCAAAGGATTTCACAATTGTTGGATTATGATTATGTTCGTTCGATTTTGTGGTAACAAAAGAAACAGAGTACGCCTATCTCTGTATTCATTTGATCAATCTTGATCCTGTTTGATTTCGAATGGTATATCAATTTTAAATTGAATGATTCATTTTCAAATAGTTATTGGATGTTAATTGAATTTAATTATTTTTAAAGATTTTCAACCGATTTTAATGTTGATTCTATGTCTTATTTAGACCAGCTTCAGAATCGCAAGATTCTGTAGCTATTCTATAGAATTTGATTTTTTTATCATTTTATTAATAAAATATCCTTCTAAATTGTCTATTTTTTAACCTTTGCAGGCAAATTCGAATTGCATGGGACTTGCTGGACAGGCTATGGAGATATTTTTGTGTTTTAGTTTTATCTTAGGCTTCTAGTTTAGTTAATCTTGGGATATCTTCCCAGATTTTATGTAAACAGTTTTATAACTTCCACAGGGATGTTTTACCCTGTGGAAGCTCTTTAAATACTTATTATTTTTTGTAATAAGGATCATCCTCACTTGTGGGAGAACTAGGCTATGGATTTCTAATACAAACTGAGACAAAAGTTGATGTTCTGCTACAACTTTTGCTTTCATAATATCAATCTTTTGTTTCAAGTTTATGAATGTCATTAGCAATTGATTATAGACTACTTTAGTTATCTTAGTCTATTGCAAAATGATATGAATTAATTAATGTTTCATCCATATTTGATTTCTTTCAATACTTAAAAATACAACAATTACTTGATTCAGTTAATGAATGACAGATTTCTCTTCTTCATCAATTGAATTATTTTGTATAAGTCTTTGCATACGGGTTTATCTAATTGTGGAGATTTATAACTCATATGATTGTTGTGATTTTTATGTCTTGTTTGTCCTGTAAACATACTTGAAGAGCACTGCAGCTATCGTTTACGAGAAGCTCCTGGATTATTCGGTGCAGGTTTCCTCCCTCCGATCAGCTTAGAAAATCATCATACACGGGACAAATCTGGAGCGTTTCTCCAGGTTAGTTTGTGATTTATTTTCATTAATATGTTTAGTATTTTAGTTAGATATATGTTTAGTTAGATGTGTAGTTAAAATTAGTATACCAATTTCTTAGTTTAGTTAGTTTTTTTGTTTTATTTCTTGTTCATAAAATTATAAAATCAACAAAAATATATCTCTCTGCCTTAGGACAGAATGCAAATGAGTTTTTCAGGTTTTATTCAAATCTGTAAATTGTAGATATTGTACATTTTGTGAGTAAGTTATATTTTCGTTAGTAATTAGATAGTTAATTAGTTAGAGTTAGTATAGTATTAGTTAGTAGATTGTATATACAGAACAGTTAGATTAGTTAGTTTGTTTAATAGTTAGTTTTAATTAGATTAGTTTATTAGTTTATTTTATTTATTTTTAGTTAGATTAGTTAGTTTGTTTAATTGTTATTTTTTTTTAGATTACTTATTGTAGATTAGTTTTCTTTTTGTTTTCTTAGGACCTTAGATCGACTAACGGAGCCACTAAACCCATCAGGGTGGTTCATTCGAAATGGCTTGGGTTATTAGACAACCTCGGACCGGTTCCACTCTCTCAGTTGACGGACGGTCGTTTTCGCCCGTCAACAGTTACCTGGTTAGATTTATTCTTAAGACGATGCTTTATTGGTATGATCAAATAATGATGGCATGGCATACACTGGTATCTCATCTACTAGCTTGGTTCCTAAAGTGGACACAATGTTTTCCTTCAATATCTCCAGTCTAGATTCTGTGAATATCTCTTTCTCTTTGCGCGCATCCAACTTTTGTTTAGGAATTGTATTCTTCCTGACCCACTAGTAATGGTCATGATCCTTCTTGGATGCATCTTTTCCTATATTATCTCCACCTCTAGTAACTATTTTAATATTCTTCCCATCCTCTTATTTTTTTTCCACCCTGATCCATTTCACGTTCTTGTTAGTTTGGTTCCTCTTGTCCTATATCTTTATCAATAGTGTTGGAAAATATTCTATTTCATGGTTTGTTGTGCAAAAATACATACACGTTGCAGGTGGTTGTGGGAAATTTCTTGCATAGTACCCTGGTGTCTGATAGTTGTGACAAACAACAGGTCCTTGACCTCCTCCAAAGCCTCTTCCTCCACGACCTCCTCCTTTGAAGCCTCCTTTGTTGCACCGATTATCTTAGCATAGTGTCCTTGATTATAGTATGGATGCACATTATTGTACTGCAATGGTGTTGTGGAATGTTGTGGTGGTGTTCCAAATTGATGCACATTATTGTATTGTGGTTGCGCTTGAAACGTTTTCATGGGGTTATATTGTGATTGTTGTGTAGTCTTATACTGTGGCTGCTGCACATTGTTATAATGTGGTTGTTGTGCATATTATCATGTTACATGTCATCCTGCACCCTGTGTGTATCTGCAATCCTTTCTTTCATCATCTCTAAGGTTCTATAGTCTTTTTATTAATGTCCAACTGACTTGAAAAAGTTACAAAATGTGCTCTTTGGTATTTTCTGATACTTTTTCATTAGGGAGAAATGATAGGGATCATACCCATTTGTTTTGCAAATCTCACACCATGGTCCTCCTGAAGCTAAAGGATTTGGCATACCCACTCCAATAGACTGTGAAAATAATGGACACTCATTCTAGTTATGGCCCTTTGTCCTGCACATTGTACACCAAAAATATTCTCTTTTCTCCTTTCCTTTGTTCTGATTCAACTAGAATGTTAATTTCTTCAAATATTACTTAAGCTCTTCCACATATGGATCTTTATTCTTGTACTAGTTTTCCTCTAGCTATAAGGATTCCTGTAGAGCTTCACCCCAACTTTGGAATTTATGTTGTCTCAAAGGATACTTTAAGTGTGGTAACAAGGAATTAACAAACAAATGTCTATGTTATGTATCAATAATAGTGTACTTTAAGTTGCCTGTTTGATAACAAACAAATGTCTATGTTGTGTATCAATAATAGTGTACTTTAAATTACCTTTTTTCCTCTTGAACTTATGGTCCACTTCCTAGACTCATTCTCCTGGTTTCTGCTTGATCTCTATCATTTCATTCATAAACTGGTCTTCTGATATTGGCTTCTGAAATTCATTTATTAACTTCCTCTTCATATCTGCTATAGTTGTAGGAGTTTTTGTTGGATTATTTGTTGATATACCCATGTACCATTCTAATGCACGGTCTCTAAATGTGATTTCCAACTACGCAACCTTTGTATCCTCATTTGCAATTTGCTTTTTTCCCCATATCTTCTCATATATAAACAAATTCTTTTCTGGATCATCTGACCCATCCCCTCGAAACTCTTGTAACCGAATAGTTGGATCTTGTCCTACCATTGCAAAATTTGTTGAACGATCAGCTCCTCATGATGTAGATACTTGATTGATAGTTCTTGAACTTACACTTCTGGTTGAATTTCCACTGGATCCACATCTTGTAAAAACTCTTCTACCACTAATTACTTGTTGGTTAACTGGTTTTTCTTCTTCAGTTGTCTTAGTCACACATGGGTTTGTGGGTTCCACACTAATTCAGATCTCGAATAGATAGCCTACTTTTGCATCGAACCATGACCTATGGTTTTCCTCTCATATGTGGCGTGAAAGATATCGTCAATATTCCCCATGGTGTGGAGATCCTCTACCTCTTCCTCATCGTTGTCCAAGCCCTCTCACTCGGCTACTGTCCTCTTCTTGTTATTCATCCAATATTGGTATGGTCTTATGCTGTGTGTCACACCTATTGTCCTTATGATTTCCCTAGTTTTTTCATCATCCATCATGATGGGATCCACTTACTCCTTCTGGATACTCTTTAGAGCCTTCTCCATTTCTCAAATATTCCTTAGTGCTTCCCCCAACTCCCCCATGTGTGCAGAGTGATATAGTTGTTTGATTCCATGGTCATCATGCCTTTGTCATGTAACAATATCTTGATCGACGTGTAAAGAGACCTAATTTAACTCCCTATGGGCCGCCTCAAGAAATCATGCTCTACAACAGTATATGACTTCGTTGTATCTACTGCAAACTGAATGATAAACCCCACAGTAATGTTGTCTAACAATAAATCCACTTTGCACGTGAATTGGTTATTAAACCTTTCTAATTGTGCAATATTTTCAACAATCCACTCTATTGGCCTAATATGATTAGTCGGATGGGTATATTTCAACTTCAATATCCACCACTGTGATAAATATGGAAAATAAAAAAAACATGCTTCATGTAAATCAGTAAACACATACCTCTACAGGTACTAGCACGGTGTATTCCTGGAACCCTTATTATCTTTCTGCACAAACTCTAGCTTCTTTGTCAACAACCATATTTCAATCTCTTGCTACATAAGATCCCATTCCATGAACATCCCTTTGTATCACTTCATCTTCTTCACCAAACCCCATTTATTGGATGTATAGGTTGACCCGGGTTCTACCTTAGTTATCCAACAAAACCCTTTTCACCATCAGCCATTGTAGTAAAATATAAGGCTACACCACACACAAAGTTCACAATGCAGTCTCACTCGAGATGGTTTATGGCTGACTGCGGGTGATGCAAGTGTATGCAGTCATGGAATGGATTGGGGGTTGTTCTTCTTACTTTTATTTCTACTTAACCATGCATTCTATCACACCATTCATAAGATCTATTATTTCATTCATTCATAATATTCATTCTTCATACATATTCTAGTGCCTATTGTAATTAAAACCATTCATTCATCTAACCATTTAACCATAGATGATTTTAGGGGCCAAATTTCACTCATGGGCTAATTTTCCATGGTTTTTCCAAAAATAAGAATCTCTATTTTAAAACTAATTCACCCAAATTCTATAGATAAAATTATTTTACCTTAAAAATCACCAAAAGTTTATAAAAACTATATAAAATACTTACAAATTTGAATATTTTTAAAAAAATATCGCCAAACATTTATAGTTGACATATGCAGAATTAGTAATATTCGCCAAGGTTTCTAAATTTTAAAATAAATTTCCATCCTTAAAATCATCCCTACATTTAACCACAATTGCAAAAATAACAAAACCATTCAGACACATTGCAACACAGGGTTTTACTGTGGTTCACCCCCCTTCGGGGTACATTCTAAAAGATATTATTTTTATTTCTTCTTCTTCATAAAAATAGCAATGCATGTTTTACATCAGTGAATAGTGGTGATGCGGACCAGCGCTGCACCAAGCTCCACATCTTGTGAACTGACCCTCAATTACAATAACTCAATCTGAGCTCTGCAACTCTCAACAATACAATGACTCAAGACTCAAAAAGGACTCCAAGAAATACCAAATATATGATAATACTCTTAGATCTTTATACCCCTCAATCTACCTTATACCTCTTCTATTTATACTACAAAATGGGTAAAAACCCTTACAATATGACTCCAAAACCCTAACCCTAACATGTTAGGATTGTCCACATATGCACCGGATTTCTGAAAATCCTATCATGCATTGCTTCCTGTTCCTTTTGTCATGCTAATATTCCTTATTTTTTGGAGAACAATGTTACCTTTGGTCCATGATACCTTTCTTACTGTGCTTTCTCCCAAAAATTCTTGCTCCAATAGAGACATAGAAACTTCTAATCCAGAGAGACAACTAAGAAAATCCACAATTAATCAGAGACATTCTTTATCCTCCAAAGGCGGGCCAACATCTGAAAAGGTTGCCCCTATTCTCAATAATAAGCATCATGAGATTACAATTTTTGAAAATCCCCTTGTATTAATCCCTCATATATCTCCATCTTCAACTTCTACCTCATCATCTCCTCAAGAAAACACTCCAGTATCTCCTCCTAAGCATAAAATTCTAGTTTTCCCAAAGACAATTGTAAACATGATGGAGGCCATCATTATAGCCTGGTATGCACCCTTAGTGTTGCCTCAAAACCTACATGTATTTCCAACAAGAGACTACATGAAATGTTTTCCTAGGTACAATGATGAAGGGGATGTCACTGCTGAGGAACATGTGGTAGTGTTTTATAGTTTTGCAAACAATTTTAACATTGAACATAAAGACATTTGGATGAGATTGTTTGTGTAGATCCTGGATGGAGAGGTAAGGAAGTGGTTTTGTGGTGTTCTCCCAGAATCTATTATAGGTATTGAGCCATTGGATGAAACCTTTCTAAAACAATGGGGAGATAGGAGGGATTACCTGTACTACATGTATTTCCAACAAGATACTACATGAAATGTTTTCCTAGGTACAATGATGAAGGGGATGTCACTACTGAGGAACATGTGGTAGTGTTTTATAGTTTTGCAAACAATTTTAACATTGAACATGAAGACATTTGGATGAGATTGTTTGTGTAGATCCTAGATGGAGAGGTAAGGAAGTGGTTTTGTGGTGTTCTCCCAGAGTCTATTATAGGTATTGAGCCATTGGATGAAACCTTTCTAAAACAATGGGGAGATAGGAGGGATTACCTGTACTACATCACCAAGTTTGTGGATTTGAGAAGGAAGAATGGTTAGTTTGTTTCATATTTCACTAAGAGGTTTAATAATATGTACAACAACATCCCTGATGAGATCAAGACAAATGAAACCTTAGCCAATATCACATTTGAGAATGCATTTGATGTTGAATTTTCTCTCTTGTTAAGGGATAGAAGGTACACCACTTTTTTATCTATGCAAGAGGCATCCCTTGAGGTTGATTCTAATATTCTAGCATCAAAAAAATTAAAGAAAAAATATGACAGGGACAAAAAGAAACAAAGAGAGGAGGTTCTTTCTTCTTCTAACCCAACAAGAGCTGTCCGAAAACTTAATGAGATGACCAGAACATTGAAGGATCTGACTTCAGAGATAGCTAAATTAAAATGGGAAGTCAAGAATCCAAACATAACTTATCAAGAAGCTACAAATAGGAACCTTAATCAGTTTAGAAGGCCCAACAAGGCCCCTCAAATCATGCAAAGGTAAATAAGGAATGTTTAATATTAGAGGATTGCACCTCGTTTTCAAAACAATGAATTTGAAGAGATGGAGGAAAGTAATGATATTGGAGATGATTATGTAGTCCTTTTTAATGAATCTGACCTCCATCCTAGTCACCTAACTCAGCAAGAGTATGTAATTTATCAAATTTCAAACCTATTTGATGATGACATAAAGGGAGATGAAGTTTTTCAAAGTCATCCTCAAAATAAGTATGATCTAAGGCCTAGGCTAGGGGGTCCCAAAAAAAGGGTGACAACTCAGAATAAGAAATCACATCTTCCTCCCAAGGAAGGTCCAAACAAAGACACATGAAACAAAGTTTATCAACAACAACAATGAACTAAAGCTGTTGTTCCAGATATGAAAGAAGTTGATAGACAAGTAACTTCTTTTAATATAGAGCATGAGTTAAGAAAAATCAAGATTCTTTTACCTTTGGAAGAGTTAATGAAAAATGAGCCTTTTAAAATGTATATCATGAAGGATTTGCAACCACCTACTTATGCTACCTCATATGACTTGATAAACCTGTAAGATGAGAATCTTGCTATCATGGTTGGTCCACACATTGAAGATGGGTCTGATGCTTCCCCACATTTTTACATATCCTTGAATGTCCATGAAAACATTCTACACAACTTCCTCATGGACTCTAGGGCCTCATAAAATGCCATGCCTAAGGTTGTCATGGATTAGATAGGGTTAGAAATCACCAAGACATACCAGGACCTTTACTCATTTGATTCTAAAAGGGTTCAATGTTTGGGAGTAATTAAGAATCTGGTTGTTTCTCTATCTCATTTTCTCATGAAAAGCATTGTTATGGATATTTTTGTAGTTTATATACCTCCTAAGTTTGACATGTTGTTATCTAGGTCTTAGTCCAAGAAAGTGGGAGGATCTCTGCAGATGGATCTTACATATGAAACCATCCCTGTTTTCATAGGAAAACATAGAATATTGTTCAGATAAGTAATAGTGGCTTACATTGTGAGTGATCATCAGAATCTAGAGAATCTTCCTATCTATTTTGTATAATATGAAATTGGGTCATCTATTTTTCACATCAGTGATGATGCTCTAGAATGATCAGTTAGAAAATGCAACAACCAGTATGAGATAGGCCAACAAAATGAAATCTGGAAGATGTGTTTTGATGGTTCATCTTCAAAGGAGAGGTCTGGTGCTAGCATTGTCCTTATTTCCCCTTTAAAGAAAGTGGTTTCACTCTCATACAAATTAGAATTTGAAACAACCAACAACATAACATAGTATGAAGCCTTAATGTCGGGGTTGAGAGCTGCAAAAGATATGACCATCGACAAATTGGAAGTCCTCGGTGATTGTAAATTGGTAGTCAATCAGGTAAAGTACATTTATCAAACAAAACAACTTAGGCTGAGGCAATGCATAAATGAAGTATGGGACATAGTTGACAATTTCTTTCTAGCTTTCAATATTTCTTGTGTCCCTAGAGATGCCAATCAAAGGGTGTAACATTTATCTCTGAATGTTGGTACTTTTAGGCCTCCCATTGGTCTGAATCTTAAATGTGAGGTGGAGGTTAGGCACAGAAAAACCATACCATACAATGTTAAACACTGGCAGGTTTTCAGTGACGATCTAGAGCTTAAGATATCTCTGTAAACCATTGATGAATTTTCACATATCTCTATTGACCAAGAAAATGATAATGATGAAACAAAAAATCATCAAACACTTCATTTTATGAATAAGGTGGTTCGTCACAACATTGTGGTACTGAAAACAAATCATATTCGAAAAGACTTAGTCCCACTAGAGAGACTTTTTGATAGCAATGATGTCCCAAGGAAAGTTGCAACTAAAAGTCAAGAACATGACGTTGTAGATTGTAATATTGGGATAGTTGTAGATCCCAAGATCATCAAGATATCCAAAGCACTTCTAGATGATAAGAGAGACATGTATGTCATCCTTATGAAAAAATTGATAATATTTTTGCTTGGTCTTATGAAGACCTGAAAACCTTTGATACTTAAATCATTCAACATAAAATTCCTTTGAAAGAGGTATCTAAGACATTTAGGCATAAAATTTGACAGTATAAAACTCTATTGATGTCTATTATTGAAAAGGAATTGAAAAGGATGCTCTATGCAAATATTATTATTCCTTTGAGATATTCAGATTGGGTGGCCAACTTGGTTTTGGTCAGGAAAAAGAGTGGTGAAATACAGTTATGTGTGGACTTCATAAACCTGAATAGGTGTTCATTGAAAGACAAATATCCATTTCCCAAAATGATCACATTTTGAAAAGGGTGGTAGGTTCCGACATAATTTACATGATGGATGGTTATCCCGGGTACATTTAGATAGAACTTCTCAAAGAAGACAAATAAAAAATTTCCTTCACTACCCCATTGTTCACCTTCATGTATGTCAAAATTCCCTTTGGCTTGATGAATGCAGATTCCACCTTTCAAAGGGAAATGGACATTAAATTTTTTGGTGAAAAGGACAAGTTCATGGTGATATACCTTGATGACATCACCATCTTTTCAAAATCTGATGATGAACATTTGCAACACCTGAAGAAAATATTTCAAAAATGTAGAAGGTATGGAATCTCATTGAATCCCAAAAAATCTTGTTTTTCTATGTTAGAAGGAAAGCTCCTAGGTCACATTATATCTAAAGGAGGGATAAATATAGACCTAGAGAGAGTAGATGTTATTCAAAAAATTGACATCCCCATAAATAACAAGGTGATATAGTCTTTCATAGGAAAATTAAATTTCTTGAGGTGATTTGTACCAATTTTTTTTGAGATCATTAGGCCCATTACAAAGATGTTGAGGAAGGATGTGATGTAGACCCCCCTTCTCTCCTAAGGGTTGCGTGACCTCTCGGTCTAGGATGGATCAAGAAACTGAGTCTGATTGATTCTTTAGGTCTCTACTAGACCCCAAACCCACTTACACAGGTCCTTTCTCCAAAGATGCAGGTCGTATGAGACCTGCGGGCCCTCTTCTGAGCATTGTTCAAACCTCAATGCCAAACGAGCGTTAGCCCTTATCTAGATAAGCCCTTTCCTTTACGTGATCAATCGCCTAACAAAAAGGTGCATCACAACTTCGCGTATCGGGTCTTTGCATGTGAGTCATCCCGACTCTCCCGACCTCTGAAATCTAGATAGGAGCCTAGCACATACTAGCCCCTTTGTTCTCCTTCACTGATGTGACCCTTCTCTATTACTGTTGGCCAACCTTTTGAGCACATCGTGATTTTATGTATCGGAAACTCCCAATGGGATCTTCCTCTATTCTCCTAAGGTCCGAACTCCTGCTACTTCATATCTGATGGCCCATATCCTCCCTTGAACTAATGACTCATATCAAATTACACTCACTCCCGACTCCTGAAATGTCGATATTTCGGAGCACCAAATAAATGGCTCGTACTCCTCTAGATCTAATGGCCACTATAAAGTCATGAAATCATATTTCTTGAGTTCCCTGAACTCTTACTTATGATTTCCTGAGTTGAGAACTTTCGACAAAACCAGATCTATGGTTCGACTCCCTCCTTCGATCAACGACTTTGATCAAATCGCGATTTCGCGAGTCGTGAGTTCTTATAACTCTTCCTTTGAATTCTCTGGGTCACAAGTTAGAGAAACCTTGATCTCTCTCCACGTTTCCCCCTTGATGGACGGTTCCAATGATTTTGGAACTTTCGTAACCCCACTCCTCCTGTATACTCTCAAGGATTATCGTTAGTGCACTCTACCTTGATCGGGTGGTTACAATTTGTTTGCGCTCAGACTGAATGACTGATATATTTCCTCCCCTGGTGCTTGTTCATCATTTTCTGGATGTTGATTGGATGGTCCAGATCTTTTATCCCTGAGCTTATGCTTTCTTCAAACTTAGAATACTTTTGAATGATTCAAAGGCTTCTACCTTTGTCCTTCCTATGATTTTGTTTCTTGGATCTCGTTAACACTTATGAAAAGTGTTATTCCTCCTAATCTTGGTATCATGAAGAATTTGAATTCTCGTGCACTCCTTACGTTTCAGGTATTTTGATAACTCAAATCCGAAGGATTTCTCGAAGATAAATTCCTCTCACCCTCCTGGCATTCTCCTTTTCTGGTTCTTCGACTTCTTGCAAAGTCCCTTCGACACTTAGTCGAATCTCGGATCCGTGCACTCCTTGCACCAGATCTTTATGCAAGATTCAAATTCTTGTGGATGACTGTGCACGCCTTGCACCAATTTCTTTGCACTCATTGCAAAGGGAATTTTCATGTTATCTCTTATGAGCTTCGGAACCGAAACAGATTTAGTCAACACGCTCATTTCATTCTGTGTGCACACCTTGCACCACTTTCAACAGAAGAGAAACAATTGAAACTTATCCTAACATTCACACTTCCTTCTACTCATAACAGAATTCACTCATTCATTCATGAAAAATCAATAACATAGAATTGCAAAAAAATGTCCACACCATGCATTGGATCAATTTTCCTCTGTCATATTCATAAGTGAAATTGGCTACAACTGAAATCAAAAGAAAAACTGAAAAACTCAGAAGTTTCCTACTAATTTGTAGCTAGCCTAATTTGGGCGTACATAACCTTTATTTATCTCATAGGGCTCTTAGGGTTCCCCCTGACTACTTGTCTACATCAAAACCTAACCTATGTCTATCTTAGTCCATTCACATTCCAGAGCCAGAGTGGAAGCTCTCACTTCGCTCGTGATCACTCAAGTGTGTCTCAAAATCTTTTTTCGGTGCTGAGTTAATGCGTACTTCAAAATGTTTGCTGCAGATTCCAGTGTTGAGATTCCATACAGACTCCTAGACACTGATAGGTCCTTCTCCACATGCTTTCCAGTGATACTCCTACATCATCTTCCCCTTGACAAAAATTCATGGTCTCTTTTCCATGATCTCTTACACCAACTTTCCATGCTTCTGTATAGCATATTTATTTTTCCAACTAGCATCTTCTATTGGGTGTCCCTTCCACTTGACTAGATATTCAAAATAGGTCTTCCTCCTAGTATTTTTGCCAATCCTCTGATCAACAATCTTCTCAATTTGTGGATTTTTTGCTACAGGCATTTGTTTTTCCCATTGGATCTTCTCTTGATATTTTGATCCCTCTGTGTCATTTTTCCTGTAAGGATATAGGTCCGAAACATTGAATATGGGTGATATGCCCACACCATCTGGAAGCTCAATCTCATAGGCGTTTGCATCAAACTTCCTCAAGATCTTACATGGCCCTATCTTCTTCATCTTTAACTTGTTATATGTTCCCCTAGGGAACCTTTCTTTCCTGATATGTGATAGAACATGATCTCCTACTTCAAATTGAATTTCTCTATGATGCTAATAAGATCTGCACTTGTACTTCTGGTTAGAACTCTACAACTGTCCTCTCATCTGGCTATGGAGCTTCTGCATTTCTGCAGAAAAATATTCTACTCCAGTGCTCTTGATCTCACTTTGTTCCAAGTCTCTTAACTTAGATACTCCCTTGGGTTGTATTCCATACAATATTTGGAATGGACTCTTTCCAATGCTCCTGTTTGGTGAATCGTTGTATGCAAATTCTGTTTGTGGAAGAATTTGATCCCACTGGTTATGGTGCTTAGTAATCAAACTCCTCAACAAGTTTCCCAAACTTTTGTTTACCACCTGATTCTATCCATCCTTCTAAGGGTAATAAGATGAGATGAAGGACAAATTTGTCCCCAACTTCTTCCATAGTGTTCTCCAAAAGTGACCAACAAATTTTGTGTCTCTGTCTGAGACAATGCTTCTGGGTAGGCTGTGAAGTCTCACAACATCCTTTAAAAATATATTTGCAACATGTGTTGCATCACTGTTCTTATGGCATGGGATAAAGTGTGCCATCTTTGAAAATATATCCACCACCACAAATACATAATCAAATATTCTTTGCATTCTTGGCAGTCCCAACACAAAATCAATGCTTATTTCATCCTAAGGCCTATCTGGTATTGGGAATGGTTGATATAATTCAGTGTTTTTTCTTTTTCCTTTTGCATGTTGGTAGATTCTACATTTGTTCACAAAATTTATCACTTATGTTCTCATACCTGGCCAATAGTATGAATTTCTCAACTATTAAAATGTTTTATCATGGCCGAAATGTCCAGCTAATCCTCCACTATTTTTTTTCCTTCAAAAGGTTATCCCTCATTGATAATTTTGGTATGCACAACTGATTTCCCTTGAAAAACAATCCCTCTTGAATCATATACTATTTCCACTAGCTTCTATCTCTCTGCATAGGATTTTCATATGCTTCATATGCTTCCCTGGAATCTGTATCATCACAATACATGTCCTTAAGGTGTTCAAACCCCAAGGTATTCACCTGAAATTCCCGTAGAATCAAGCATCTCCTGCTTAATGCATCAATAACCTTGTTATCACTCCCAACAATATGTTTTATGAGAAAAGTAAAATTCTGCATAAATGCAACCCATTTTGCATGCCTCTGATTCACTTTTTTCTGTCTGGTTATGAATTGTAAATCCTAATTATCGCTATACAAGACAAATTCCTGTGGGGCAAGGTAATGTGTCCACTTCGTCAAGGATTGAATTATGGCATAAAACTCCTTATCATACATGGATTATTTTCTCTTGGTCTCATTCATCTTCTCACTGAAATAGGCAACAGGTCTATTATCCTGTCTCAAAACTGCTCCAACTGCAACTCCACTTTCATCACATCTCACTTGAAATATCTTTTCAAAATTTGGGAAGACCAGAATTGGTCATTCCGTTATTTTATCCTTCATTATATTAAATATCCTCTTGGCTTCCTCTGTCCATTTCAAATACTAGTGCTTCTTCTTCACTGTATCCATCATTGGCGCACAAATTCCACTGAAGTCTTTGATGAACTTCCTATAAAATCTTGCTAATCCATGGAATCTCCTTACCTTGAACATACTTCTTGGTGATGTCCATTCTTTGATTTCTTTCACCTTCTCTGGATCCATCTTCAGTTCATTTGAAGAGATCACAAAACCCAAGTAAATGGGTTTTGTCTTCATAAAAGAGCACTTCTTCAGATTTATCAACAACTTCTCCTGTTGTAGTATCCTCATCACTAGAGTTAGGTGCCTCAAATGATCCTCTTTAGTCCTACTAAAGATCAGTATATCATCCAGATATACAACCACAAACTTGCCAATGAAATATTTCAGTATCTCATTCATCAGCCTCATAAAAGTACTCAGGGCATTCATTAAGCCAAATGGCATAACAAGCCACTCATACAAACCTTCATTTGTCTTAAAGGTTGTCATCCACTCATCACCTTCTTTCATTCTAATCTAGTGATATCCACTTTTCAAATATATCTTAGAAAATAAATTTTCTCCACTTAAATAGTCCATTAAATCATCCATTCTTGGTAAAGGGAATCTATACCTAATGGTGATATTGTTAATGGCTATTGTGTTTGTACACATTGTCCATCCTCCATCCTTCTTTGGGCTCAACACAATTGGTACTATGCATGGAATCAAGCTATCTCTGACCAAATCATTGTCTAATATTTCTTGGACTTGGTTCTTCACTTCCTCATACTCTCGAGGTGTCAATTTGTATGTTGCTTTGTTCAACAGACTTGGTCCTGGTATCAAATAAATATGGTGGTTGATACCTCCGATGGGTGGCAATGAGTTTGGAAGCTCATCTACCACTATGTCAGCAAAATTATCCAACAATTCCTGAACTTTTTCAAGAAAAACATCCATTGAAGTACTTGTAAGGATAACTCTAGGTTTCCTCATGACATCGAACTTCATCTCTTGTTCTTTCTTGACTTGTTTTAGGAGTTTCTTCCTACTCATGAGAAGTATGCTTGTGTTGGATTTCTCTTTAACTTTCTTCTCCTCTAGTGGAAGAAACATGTGCGTCCTACCATTTTTCTCCAAGGTGTATGTATTCTTCCTCCCATCATGAATGACATTCCTGTCAAACGGCCATGGTCTTCCCAATAGAATATGCCATACATCCATGGGAATTACATCATGTAGAATTTCATTTCTATATCCTCCTGTCTTAAATTCAACCAATCATTGTTTAGTAACCATTACCTAGTGTCCTTTCTGTAACCATGATACTTTGTATGGCTTTGGATGTTTAGTTGTCTCCAGCTCCAATTTCTTCACCATCTCTATGGATACTAAGTTATCAGTGATCCCATTGTTGATTATCACCTTGCATACTCTATCTTTAGTCTTGCAAGTTGTCCTGAAGATTCTATTCCTTTTCACTGGCCTTTCAACATCTACCTATGGTTTCAAAAGAACCTTCCTCAACATCATGGATCTTCCATCGTATGCTCCTTCTACTTCAACATCTCTTTTATGTGCTTCTAAAATGTGAGCTTCACCTCTTTCTTCTTTGTTTTTCTCGGGACATTCTGAGGACAAGTGTCATGTCTTTCCGCAAGCATAACATCTTACTTCTCCTCCTCCTCTTCTTCCTCTTCCTCTAGAAGAACTTCTTCCACCACCATGTCTTCCTCGAGAATTTTCTCCTCTTTCTGAGTGATTGTGTGGTTTTTCAGCCTCATCCTTAGACTTATGTTCCTTGTCATGGGTAACTCCCTTACCTGTGGTTGGGGATAGGATTTTACCTCTTCCTCATTGGATTTGTTTCTTGACCAACTTCTCCTCTACCTTCAGTGAAAACTGATAAGAATCCTCCACTGTATTTACTGACATCATGCTGAGCTCATCCTAGATTTCATATCTCAGGCCATTTATATTTCTGGCAATTTTTTCTTCATATCTCTTCATTTGTCCAATTCTGATGTTCAGCCTATAGAACTCCTCTATGTACTCCTTAACTGTCATCCCATTCTCTCTTAGGTTTTGCATCTTCCTGAATAGATTAATATGATAATCCTTGGGCACGAACTTATCCTTCATCTTGGCTACCATTGTGTCCCAATTCTTTGTCTTTTTCTTTTCTTTGCTTCTCCTTTCAGCCTATAGTTCATCCCACCATAGTGTTGGATGTCCTTTTATCCCGGTGACATCCTGTTTCACGTTTCTCTCTTCATCGACATCTTCATAGTCGAAATGTTTGTCCATGGATCTTATCCAATCCATGAGCTCTTCAGCATCTAAATTTCCTTCATACATTGGGACCTCTATCTTGGCTCTGCCTCCCAATCTAGCAACTGTTCTTAGAAAGCGTTCTTCGAAAACATCCTCTCCTGCAACTTCTTTCGATTCTACTTCTTTTCTCTCTACATCATTGATGTCTCTAGCATCAGGTGCTCATCTCTGCACTTCCTCCATCACCTCTAATCTTGCACAAAGTTCTCACATTTCCCTTTCTACAACTCGATTGGCTAAAGGTGCTTACGCTCGTCTCCTTGGTGGAATTGTGTTGACTATCTATCACACATAGAGTATAACTTTGAGTTCTTCTATCTCCTCTCCTTTTCCTATTGTTTGCAAGAAAACATTTGGCTTTGATACCGCTTGATGCAGACCCCCCTTCTCTAGTAAGGGTTGCATGACCTCCCGGTCTAGGATCGATAAAAAAATTGAGTTTGATTGACTTTCTGGGCCTCTGCTAGACCCCAAACCCACTTACACAGGTCCTTTCTCCAAATATGAAGGTCATATGAGACCCGCAGGCCCTCTCCTGAGCGTTGTTAAGACCTCAATGCCAAATGGGTGCTAGCCCTTCTCTGGTTAAGACCTTTCCTTTACGTGACCACGGTTGTGACCACTTGCCTGATAAAAAGGTGTGTCACGACTTTGCATATCGGATCTTTGTGTGTGAGTCATATTTACTCTCCTAACCTCTGAAAATCCAGATTAGATCCTAGCATGTACTAGCCCCTCTATTATCCTTCACCGATGTGACCCTTCGCTATGACCATAGGCCAACCTTCCGAGAACATTGGGATTTCGCGTATCAAGAACTCTTGATGGGATCCTCCTCTATTCTCCCAAATTCCTAACTCCCGACGCTTCAGATTTGATGGACCAGATCCTCCCTCAACCTGAAGGCTCAAATGAAATCACGCTCACCCCCGACTCCTGAAATGTCAATATTTCGGAGTGCCAAATCAATATCTCGTGCTCGTCTGGATCTGACGGCCACTATCAAGTCACAAACTCGGATTTCGTGAATTCCCCGAACTCTTACTTCCAATTTCCTGAGTTGCAAACTTTCGACAAAACCATATCTATGGTTCAGCTCCCTCCTCCAATCAACAGTTGTGATCAAATCGTGATTTCATGAGTCGCCATTTATTATAACTCTGCCTTTGATTTCTCTGGGTCACAAGCCAGTGAAATGTTGATATCTCACTGTGTGTCCCCCTTGATGGATGATTTTGATGATTTCGAAACTTTAGTAACCCTACTCCTCCTATATACGTTTAAGGCTTATCTTTAGTGCACTTTAACTTGATTGGGCGATTATGATTCCTTTGCGCTCAAACTGAATATTTGAGATCTCCCCCCGGGTGTTTGTTCCTGATTATCTCGATGTTGATCGGATAGTCTAGATATTTTATCCCTGAGCTTACGCTTTCCTTAGACTTAGAATATTTTTGAAAGATTCAAAGGCTTCGACCTTTGTCCTTCCTACGAGTCTATTTCTTGGATCTCGTTAACACTTATGAAAAGTGTTATTCCTCATGAGCTTGGTCTCATGAAGACTTAGACTTCCCATGAACTCCTTGTGTTTCTGGGATTTCGATAACTTAGATCTAAAGGATTTCTCAAAGAGAAATTCATCTCTCCCTCCTAGCATTCTCCTTTTCTAGTTCTTCTACTTCTTTCAAATTCCCTTCGACACTTAGTCAAATCTCGGATCTGTGCACTCCTTGCACTAGATCTTTACGCAAGTTTTGAATTCTTGCAGACGACTATGCACACCTTGCACCGGTCACTTTGCACTCCTTAGAAAGGGAAGTTTCATGTTATCTCTTCTGAGCTTCAGAACTGAAACAGATTCCTTCAACACACTCCTTGTGTTTTGTGTTCACACCTCGCACCACTTTCAACAGAAGAGAAACAATTGAAACTTATCCTAACATTCACAATTCCTTATACTCATAACAAAATTCATTCATTCATTCATGAAAATGCAATAACAGAGAATTGCAAAAAAATATCCCCACCATGCATTGGATCAATTTTCCTCTGTCATAATCATAAGTGAAAATGGCTACAACTGAAATCAAAACAAAAACTGAAAAACTCAGAAATTTCCTACTAATTTGCAGCTAGCCTCAGTTGGGTGTACATAACCTTTATTTATCTCAGACGGATCTTAGGGTCCCCCCTGAATACTTATCTACATCAAAACCTAACCTATGACTATCTTAGTCCAGTCACATTCCAGAGACAGAGTGGAAACTTGCACTTCTCTCGCGATCACTCAAGCGTGCCTCAAATGATTTTTAGGGTGTTGAGTTAAGGCGTACTTCAAAATGTCTCCTACAACTTCCAGTGCTGAGATTCCATACATACTACCAGACGTTGATAAGTCCTACTTTGCATGCTTTCCATCGATTCTCCTGCATCAGGATGCTAACATTAAGTGGACATAGGAAGGAAGGTCATCCTTTGAAAGGATAAATAAATCTCTAATTGAGGCCCATGTTCTAGTTAGTCCAGATTATTCCCAAGAATTCATAATTTTCTCTTTTTCCTCCAATGATACCACTGTTGATGTATTGTTGCAAAATAATTAAGAAGGCTATGAAAAACCCATTTCCTTTTTTAGAAAAACACTCAGGGATGTAGAATTGAAATATGACAGAATGGAGAAGCAGGATTATTCCTTAGTGAAGGCCTTGACATCCTCCAAGGTTTATGTTTTGTAGGATAAGATAACTTCTTATGTCTCTAATAGTAGTATACATCAGATCCTTGTCCAACAAAACAGTGATGGAAAGAGAGGCAAATGGATAGTCAAACTTCTAGAATATGACCTACACATAAATCCCACTAAACTTATCAAGGGACAACTCCTTACAAAATTGTTTTCTAATTCGAATTTCAAAGTGCTTGAATTGCACCATATCTTCAACCAATAAGATTCTCCACTGATACAGGCTGAAAAGAAGACACTACAGGTATTAGATAAATATTCTCTTTCACTCTGGTACAAATACATCATTTATTTTTTACAACACCTAGAATGCCCATCGGAGTTGGATAAATCCAAAACCATATCTCTTAAATTAAAGGATGTAAAATATTTCATTCTAAATCATAATTTATATTGGAAAGACCCTGTTGGTATTTTTATGAAGTGGGTGGATGAAGACGAGTCAAAGCAGGTTATAATTGATATGCATAAAGGAGGTTGCGGAGGGGACCATCATTGGAAATATACAACCCAAAAAATTCTAAGGGTTTGATACTACTGGCCCACAATATTTTCTGATGTATTTGTCATGGTCAGAATATGTGAAGAGTGTCAAAAATTTGTTGGAGAGAAGAAATTGCTCTCGCTGCCCCTGAATACAATTATTGCAAATGACCCATTTCAGCAGTGGGGCTTCGATTTTATTGGGGAGATAAACCCACACTCCAATCAAAAGAACAAGTGTATCCTTATTGCCACTAATTACTTTACAAAATAGATTGAGGCTATTCCTACTAGGAATGCCACTAACAAAATGATCATGAAATTTCTAGAAAAAAACATATTTTCTAGGTTTGGATGCCCCAAGAAACTAGTGATAGGAAATGATCAGGAATTCAAGTCCAAGGCCATGATTAATTTATGTGTGAATTACAACATTATCCTGACACATTCTACACCATATTACTCGTAGGGGAATTGGTTGGCAGAGTCATCAAATAAAACCCTCATCGGGATTATTAAAAATGTACTGGATGAAAATAAAAAAAATGGGATTCTAAACTAAAGTATTCCCTATGGGCTGATAGGATTAACACCAAAAGGTCACTGGGTACCTCTCCATTTTATTTCATCTATGGGGTGGATGTTGTTTTTCCAACCCAACTTGGTCTACCAGTGTTGAAAATTTTTCAGGAAGAAGTGGAGGATCCTAACGACATTCAAAGGAGGATTTTTCAAATTATTGAAGTTCAACAAAGAAGAGAAATATTAAATGAGAAAATTGAGGCTTACCAGAGCAAGGTCAAGGCAACCTTTGACAAGAAAACAAAAAAAGATAATTTTCAAGCAGGTGACCTACTTTTGATATGGGATGCCAGGAGGGAGGAAAAGCCCAAACATGGTAAGTTTGATAACCTTTGGTCTGACCCCTTTAAAGTAGCCAAGGTTCTAAATAACAATACCTTTGTATTGAAAAATATGGATGACACTGAGATCTTTGGAAGCCCAATCAATGGGCACTTCCTAAAGCATTATTTTACCTAATTAACCAGAAGTGGTTCAATTTGTACATAGTTGCTTTAGTTTTCAGTATTATTTGGTAGTTTAGTGTGAATAAAAGACTACATATCCTAATAAAGGCATTGGGGTATAGTTGCATATTTGGTTTTCAGTTGAAATAAGAAAGATATCATGGTTGGTAAAGGTAATAAAGTGGTTGGTGGCAGGGTGGGAGAAATAAAGAAATAAGGCATACATGTCTATTGTTCTTAGCACCTTACAGGGAAGTGCTACCCCTAGTTGGAGCTGATGTTAGATCCTAGGCATGCACCTCTTCCTTATACTCATGAAACTATCATATTCATCTATCAACCTAGCTCTTAGTTAGTCTTTCTTCTTCACTGTGTGTTAAGTCATTTTGTTTTATGTCTTCCCTTTTTCTTAATGTTGGTTGTTTTGATTTTTATAAGGTTGAGTCATGTCTGGATTTGAGTTTGTACAAGTCCTATCACCACATTTTATATCACTAATGGATCAAAAAAGAGTTAACTTGGGCCTACATGTGTAAAAGTCTTGATTGCAAGAAAGTCGTCATTCTTAAAATAAATAGACAGACTCTGTTTTTATAAATTTTCATGGTTTAAAAATATTTTAAAGTTTGAATAAAGAGCATTGGAACTCAAATAGCACTCATTTGTTTCTATTACCCTTGAAATTGTGCGTGTTGGTTCCTTGTGCAATTTTCACTGCAGATTTTTAGCAAGCCCTAAGTATCACATAATCGCAGCCAGCATTATCAACAAAGGAAACTAGGGCATGATGATACCACCATGAGAGCAATAGAAAATTCATAGGGAAGATCCATCAAGGTTCTCAATTTTCAAGTCCATACTAGAGATTAAGGAAATATTCATCAGGGGTGAGTGGTACAATTTCATATTTTCCTTCAATGGACACCATACAAAAATTGCCCTGATCTTTTCACAAAACTTTGATGGATTCACGACACAAATTGGGGATATAACCATCCACATAACAAATAATTTTATAGAAGGAACATGTTCTCTCCCTATGAATGGAGAGAGATGGTTCAGGAAAGGGAAGTTATCAACTAATATGTGCAACTAGTTCATGGTAGTAAAGCATCAGAGCCTAGACTAGAGCCAAGGAATCTCGATCGAATGGATAAGAGAGGAATGGAGAGGCATCCTATAAGAAATACAAAGGTGCATCATTGGAGATGGTAGGTTTAATATTATCCATTGCTATCATCTCATATTTTTCATTCATATAAATAGTGATAAGGAGATGAATGTCCCTTTATAACTTCTCAAAATCCTAACCAAGATGTCCAAACGATTCCAAAACTATCCACAAACTACTCACAAAAGCCTCTACCATTAGGGATTTATACAAATATTAGTTATTTATGCTCTTAGTGAATTGGGAATGTCTTGGGAAAAAATTCTAGTATCTCTAGGGTTACAAGATGAAGAGCCATTAGAAAAACAAGCATCAGATTAGAAAATCAAATTTCCCCAGGAATCTAGGGTTTCCACAGAGCCTGAAAGTTCATCAAAAACCATCCAACACTCCAAAGAACAAACCCTACATGAAAAAATAAGAACTAGATCTATCAAAGAAGGATCCATCACTCTAGAAAAACAAGAAATACCTCAGAGGCAACTGAGGTCATCCATAGTGAAACAGAGCACCAGGGAAGATGATAAAGTATATGTAAGAAAGGGTAAAAAATAGGTATGTCCAATAGTACAACCATCTCTTGAGCATATTGAGGTCAAACCTATGAGAACGGGTATGTAGGTAGAAAAAAATCCTAAATTGAAGTGAAGCAAATAACAAAGGAATAAGCAGGTTAGTCATGAAGAATTTAGAGTTGCATTTGAGCCATTAGACACATAGATTGCAGAGCCTCCTAAGGAAAAACATGATAAAAAGAAAAAGGGGAAACAAGTCCTAGAGATACCAAGTAAACCAAATCACAAGACCAGGTTGACCAACTAGCTGAGGCTAAAATACAAATCCTTGTCAATCCATCCCTCAAGGAGAAAAAGCCAATTGTAATAAGAGATAAAGACACTAATGAAGAGCCCTTTGGGTTTACCAATATGGAAGAAATGGCCATCCACACTTTGAAGTAAATTCCAATAGGCAAGACTAGAAAGAATCGCAAAAAAGGAAAGAGATCATGTATTAAACCTTCTAATTTGGAAATAGAGTACAGCACAGGTCCAGACCCAGAGTAATATTTAGAAGATACTAGGCCAGACCCAAAGCAATATTTAGAGGAGACTAGTCCAGAAACAGAGCATGTCCCAGATAAAGTTTTAGAAGAGACCAAACTAGAGGCAGGGGGGAAATGATGATGGGAGATGAACCTGTGAAAGACAACATTAGAGAAAAACCTGATAATAATCCAAGGTATGAGGTGAGACCTAGGAAAGCTAAGCTCTCCATTGATCTCAACAACCCTTCTGTTGATGAAGAATATGAACTTAAAGTTGAGAACATAGTGAAAACAGAGATCAAGCCTAAAGTTGAAGGTAACAAGGAAATTGAGGACAATAAGAAGTAGGGAGAAACCATAAATCAACAGAATGGAAGTATGAGGCAACATATTCAAGAGTTGAAACAACAATATCAAACTCTTGATATGAAACATTAAAAACTACAGAGAAAGTACCAAAGGTTGTAGAAGAAACATCAAAAGACAGGCATGTTCCTAAAGGAAGTCATCTAAGCCTGTTGTTGTCGACAAGTAAGAAAATATAACGCATGTGAAAGTTTTTCTCCATTGTTAAAGGAATTTATCTAGTTAGTATCATATGTGTGGATCCATGCAAAGTCAATAACAAGTTCCAAATTTTGAAAATTTTTGTGGTGCAACTCCTACACTTTTGTTATCAAAAGTGACTCTAGTTTCAATTAGAGAATTTTTGTTTTAGTTCAAGATACCACAACTAGTTGTAATGTAATATCTTTTTGATAAAAATAATGTTTTGTTAGGTCGAGGTTATGGTCCCAGAAAAGGGGAGTTGTCCCTACAAATTAGCACTTAAACTCTACTTCACTCAAAGTAAAGAAGTGTTCTTGAAAAGTAATCATAACTAAATGGTGAAGTTTAAGATCTACATATCTAAATGTAATGAATATCTTAACCCTATAATGTAGGATCTGAGATAGACATTCGAACCCCTTTGGTGGGTAAATAGAAGAATATGGGAATGTAAAGGGTTCATATTTTTTGTTGTATTAATATATTGGGATATAGACTGGGCTTATGAAGTGTAAAGAAATACAAAGTTTTCTATTTAGTGAATATAATTTCTGGTGAAAAAACTGTATTTCTCAATTTTCCTTGTATTTTCTTCTTATTTGGATGCATATTTATTTTTTTGCAAAGTAAATATTCTTTCTCTTTCAGCTAATGTGCTTACAACCTGTTGATAAATGTATTCCAAGTATTGTTTTAGGTTTAATACAATATGTTAGATCTAATGTTTCTAACTGCAAGTGGCAAATTGTATGCTTTTCAGTGTCTTTTTTTGTACTTTTATATCTTTTATCTGCTACAACAGAATGCATGCCACTAGCTAAGGGAAATATTGTAGTGAATATTGTGGAACGGTCCAACTAGATCCATGTCCTTGAATGATCATCCATCATCTTACAATCAAAATAAATAAACCAAACTTATAAAAACCAATCATCCCAATAACTAAGGTGGCCTAGGTCTTCCCTTAGCATTCAAGTGCATACCTTAGGACCAACATAAGATATGAAAATTTTACCCTGAACACTTGTTTGAGACTAATAATAGGACTAGTCAGAAACCCTATCTTCCACAGGGTGTATCTTCAAAAGTACAATGACCCTAAAGATGAAATGGTTTCCACACATACCATGATATGTTCCCTAAATAACCTCAAATTTTCATGGTTTGAATCATCCCATAAAAACAATTATAGCTAAAATTATAAGACAATGTTATTGGAGAAGAAAAATGCTAGGATCAATGCTCTGAAACCAAATTTTATGATCCAATGATTTAAAAAATGATAAAATGTCAATGATTACAGTCCACTTCGAGGGGGAAACCTCCATTTACAATATACCCAATTAAGAACGCAATATGATATGAGATAATATTTTCGTAAGACTAGGTTTCCTTAGTATATATATATAGGAGAGAAGGGGTACAATTATAATGAAAGGATGTGATGAAGGGGTACAAAGCCTACATACAAATATTTTACAAGAAATGTAATAATTCAATAAGGGGTTTTACACATAACATGGGATTTGTATGGATTTTTGTCTAGGGCTTAACATGTCCTCTTGCACAAGAACAACTTTCTTCACACATGTCATTTCCTTCCCATATAGAGCTAACTTCTTGTGTCTGTGTTTGCACAAAATGTTTCTCCAAGAATCTTCTCAGGTTCCCCAAGCAACTCAGATTGTCCATGACTTCCCATGGGAGTACCTTTCATTCATTCCCATGCATTTACATTGGGAGTACTTCTCAACTACCCAACTGATCCTTTCTTTAATATTTGACTTTATTTGAAATAATTAGGAATTTATGGTTATTTTCCCCAACATACTTCATCAAGGTGGCTTGGGGCCCTATTGATCAAATTTTTTTATCACCTATATTTCCCTCCTTTGGAATAACAAAAACAAAATGATATCAGAAGAAACAAATTTTGAAATATTATCAATTCATAGCGTGGTGTTCAGTATCAACTTCGTCACACATTTTATGTATTAAAAACTTGAATTTGTATGCTCAAGATATCCATTTTTATGTTCAATCACCCAAAAAATGCTTTTATCATGTGCAACACAACTAAGATATTCTTGGAGCCACACTAATTTTTTTGGAGCCCCTCTTAATTTTGGAACCACACTTACACATTTTCTTGTTTCCATTCTTAGAACTCGAGACTAAATATTGACTTAGTCTCATTTTATTGGTTCATTTTCTTAGTTCTTCATTCATACATTTTCTTTCTTCCACATCCTCACATTGTCTCTACCGCTCATTTTATCTACCTTTGCATCATCCTTCACTCCTCATTCCCACACTACCCCACCTCTCTACTCATCCCTCTCCCCACTCACCCACACTCAGTAATTTTTCCCATCCCCCTCACTCCTCCATGCATACCTCCTACTTCATACCTACACCCCTTCCCCCACCTCACCTCCACATACCTTAACCCCACTCCGCATCCCCTTAATCCATCCGCTTTCCTCTCCTCCCTTACTCCCTCTCCCATACTTAACCATTTTGATTAATTACCCGAGCCCCCTCTCCATGTGGACCTGTGGACCTACTCTCCTATCCTCCCTCACCCTACATGCTCCCACTCTGATCTGCATTCCCTCACCTCTCTCTCCTCACCGACGAACATCCTCTCTCTCTCTCATTCAATTTCCTACAGTTAAATTTTTTACTAATTATATTTCCTCCATTCATTATTTCCTCCAACCATATTATGACACATGGAAACCACTTATATTATGGCACATGGAAACCACTTATATCATGACACATGAAAACACTTATATTATGACACATGGAAACTAGTTACACTATGAAATGTGGCACCCTATAATACTATGACACATGGGATATGACTGTGTGTTGACATGTTTCTTACTAGGAACTTATTGGTCGACGACTGGATGATTATTGGGCTACCAAAATTTTAATTACTTCATGACTTATCTAAGGGGTCAAACTCCAAGTTTCCATAGTCTCCATATGCTTCACATGAAAGGTATGGAGCCTTTTTCAATATATACACAAACTTCTCAATACAAAAAAAGCATCTGGGGTATCAATTTAAAGGAAAAGGTGAAATTTTTAATGGAGTGGATGAAATCAGATCAAGGGCTAAGATTACCCATGAGTTAGATGAATGACTACTGAGGAACGAATTTCTAGAAGCCATAACTTGAGATCTGGAAGTTGGATTTGGGAAAACTATACTTCATTGGAAAAGTTTTTGACAAGGAATGTGATGGAATAGGTTTAAAGAGATGAAAATGGCCATGATTCTCTCAGAAATTGAAAGAATAGTCATGTTGATTTTCAAGGTTTGATGATAGATATGCTTGGAACCTCAACTTCCCTAGGCTATAAATTGGCATCCAGAACTGCAAATCAGGATCAAGAAGACTCATTGGAAATATGATATGATGAATATTGCATCTGGAATTTTTTCCTTGGCTGAAATGGAAAACATATTGTTCATAAAATTAAAACATTGTACACTTTTGTTAAAGGAACTCAACTTGAAAATTTGAAAATGAATTTTATTAAATAAAATGTATTAAAGGAATAGGTGGGCCCTACTTGGAGGCACTAATTTCAATGAAATAATTCATTAATTATACTTCAATCAAGCATTAATTAAAAGTGGTTTACTTAGAAAATGATTCATGGAAAGTCCTAGAAAGGAAAACCCTAAATACTTCAAGAACATTGACAAAAGATTTTAAAATGGAAAGAGAAGGAACTATCAAGGGGTTGGTAGTCAAAAGTTTCTATAGGGGTGAAAAGTATACAACAAGCAAAGTTCTATCTCTCCAAGTTTCCGTGGAATGGCCTACTAAATGTTTTCCTCTACATATTATTATTTTTTGTTTCTTTCCATAAAATCTTCCATGAACATATTGAGAACATTATGATTTCAGTTTGAGTAGTTCTTTCTTTGAAATATTCAGTCATCTTGTGACATTCAATGTCTAAATGAGCACAGTACCTTCCTGTAAAAAGAAAATGAAATTAATTTTATTTCCTGTAATAGTCATAGAGACCATGTTTAAGATGTTCCAATTCTCTAAGTTTTTGAAATTATTGAACTTATCATATTGGGTTATTTTTATAAATTTCTTCTGCAAAGAACTATGTAGGGCACTACGTTAGTGATTTCTTAGACTTGAGTTGAAATAATGTGATTTCAAATGTATGGCCCATCAAAACAAAATTTGGTTGTAATGTAGTTATCATTTAAAGTTCTTGGAATACCTTTCATTTCTTCATATTGAAAAAGTCATAGCAGATTCTGAGTTCAGTTTATCTTACCATAAAGAAAAAATGTTTGTTGACGGGAGACTCCAAAACCTTGTAGACACAAATATTTGTTGGCACATTTTATCTTATATTTTCTTTAAATGATATGATGTATATTTGTATAACTATATACAAGGGTTGTAAATTTGTATATATAATCTTTCTTGGAAGATATTTTGGGGTTTTCTCTTTAGCATTCACTCTTTACATTCACTGCAAAAATATACAAAGAATCTTCTAACATTTCATCCAAAGAAGAGTACCACCTCTATAAAAACGTAGGGGGATTCAAATCCTCATGAGGTTTTTATTTGGATCCTGGCCAATATAAACATCAACATTTTTGGTGACTCCACCGGGGAATAATTTATTTTCAAGAAATATGATACTTTTTAGGATAATATATTATTGGAAGACTAGAGGTTGTCTAGTTGATTTTTTGAAAGAAGATCTAGAGATTGATTCAAAATGAATTCGGTTCTTGAAAAAAATTGTTCAAGGAGAACTAAATGGACTTGAATACATATTGTTGAAACTTCAGTCACAAATCACTTTTGACAACATTTTTAGAACAAAAGAACAATCCAATATTTGGTAGGATGATCTTCCCGGTGACTCCATCATCAAAACTCTATATTTTGAAGAAAATGTCCTTGGTGACTCTACCAAAAATATTCAAGAATTTCAAGAAGACCTATAATATGACTCCTCCAAATATTTTCTTTCATGTTGTGATGAAATTTTACCTTCCCCATAAATCAAAACATAAATTATTCAAGTTACAATAAAATGAGAATATATCCAAAGAAAGAAACGACCACATAGAAGTCCACTCAATTTGTAAGGAGAAGTTCATCCCTTGCTAGATATTTCCATAGACAAATTTCCAATGTTCTTCGAAAATGCCTCAAGAGATGAAGAGAAACATTTGATTCATTTTGAAAGTGTTTGTGAGATATATAATGTGGATGAAAATGATGTTTCATGTCATTTATTTATCTTGACTCTAAAGGAAAATGCTAGTGAATGGTTTTATTCATTTCTTCCCAGAATCACCATTAGTTGAGATGTATTAGAAAATCTATTCATGGAGAAATATTTCACAAGGAAATATCCATATTATCTTTTCTTGAAACTAGTAGACATCCAAATGAATGGGAAAGAGATAGTCAAATATTTCAATTTTAGATTCATGAAGAGTCTTCACGAGATTCCTTAAGAAAATTTCCAAATGATGTTATCATTTTTATTCGTTATGAAAATTCCTTTCCCATGAATCTAATATTTTTGTTGAAGAAAGAAAGAAATAACAGTTGGAAATATTTAATGTAGCGAGCTCAAGTCATTTAAAGAAACATTAATGAAACCAATTATAACCTATTAAATCCCCAAAAACATTTCAATGACAATAGAGGATTGAATTTAGAATAAAGACTTAATGAAATATGTGAACCTTGTTTTTAGATCTTAGTCTTCAAATAGAAAATGAGAAACCCAAAGTTCCAATTCAAGAAGAATACCATATTCTACATGTTACATTGGAGGGAAATTTCAATGTCTCATGTGTTCAATTTGAAAATCATGATCAAAATAAAATCAAAGATGAATTTGAAGAACCCCCACTTGATGTATACAAGGATTTTATTAAATATAATAATGATAAACTTGTTGGTTGTGGAGCTTTTTTATCTTCTTGTTTCAAAGGTTTGTTTTAGCTGTGTTTGGATACCATTTCCTGGTGGGGGGTGTGGGGGGGCATGCCCCCCACTACTATTGTCAGTTTTGATGTTTCTGGTAACTGCGGGAGGTATTCACCTCCCGGATCACCTTTCTTATAGAAAAATATGCCAAGAAGTCAAAGGAAAACCATTGAAATAATTAAAGAAGCCCCATATTATTTATATTGCTCCAAAATTCAAGTCGGCCTGCCAGAAAAGATAAAGTAAAATGTATTTTCTAGAAAGGATAGGTCGGACCCACTAGAAAAGTTCACTGGAAGATTAGTATAAATAAGGGTGAACACTAGATCATTTGTACACAAACTCTCCACTATGATAAAGGGCACAAGTCTAAGTGTGAGTTGCAGTTGCCACATTCCTATGAAGTAAGGAAGGCGCATGTCTAGTTGGGGTATATCTCTCAGTCTTAGTGATGTGATAGAGGTGAGATAGGGTTTACATTTTTGAGTTATTGTTGGACTCTTTCTTATTGATTTTCTCTAGTGAATAGAGCTTGGTTATTCTATCTTTGGCATGGATCGTCTCTACAAGAAGGGAATGGGTTTTCTCCCCTTGTGAAGAAGGGTTTCCCATGATAAACTACTATACTTTGATCGGGGGTGGCCCTTGAGGATGCCTATGGTTGTGTGGAAAAGAAAGAACATTTCCTATGGAAAAATGAGCAGACCCATAAATTATTTTTGTAATTTGTTCATGGTTAATCTTCTTGAGATCCTGGTTATTTACTGCAATTGTGAACTAGTATTCAAAAATTCAACATGGTATCAGAGAAAGTCTTGAAGATGACCATTGAAAAAAAGGTAAGGATTGTTAGAGACCTATTGTTTGTAGAAGAGAAGGGTTGAGTCCCTTAACAGTGATGTGATGAAATTTAAGGGTTGTCGCAAGACTCTAGCCCTTGTTGAACCCATGTCTAGGGTCTTAACAGAAAAATGCAGTCAAGATGGTCCTACTAGGGCTGCCACAACAAGAAAGAAACACAATTTAATATGACCTTTTTCTAAGATAACTTGCAAGTTCCTTTGGCATGTTTTATGTGTGGCAGTTTGAAAGATTGTAGGGTAAGTTCTGAGATAAATTACAGGCCTGATTTCAGAGGAATAATTTAAGGCTGAGTTTGGGCCTAGTTTGACTCAAGGATGATTTTAAGGATGGAAATTTATTTTAAAATGTAGAAACCTTAACGAATCTTACTAATCCTTCATATGCCAACTATAAATGATTGGCGATATTTTTGTAAAAATATTCAAATTTCTAAGGATTTTATATACTTTTTATAAAATTTTGGCAATTTTTAAGGTAAAATA
>JZKD02S1655224.1:1507499-1519238 GCA_000966675.3 Picea glauca
TTTATAAAATTTTGGCAATTTTTAAGGTAAAATAATTTTATCCTATAGAATTTGGGCGAATCATTTTTAAAATAGCGAATCTCATTTTTGGAAAAACCATGGAAAATTAGCCCATCAGTGAAATTTAACCCCTAAAATCATCTTTGTGTACCTCAGATACTGTAGGAAGAACCTTGCAGTCTACATGATCAGGTCTGAAGTGAAAATTTATAATAGATTTCAGCAAAGGTATATTCCAGCAAATTTATGGAAAACTTCTTAAAGAATATTCCAACACAAGTTTGGTATAGGCTCAGACTGTTTTTAAAGAAATTTTTGGAGCCTGACCTAAGGCTAATCTAAGGCTACTCATTTGTGGATCAAGTTGCACCAGAACCGAAGAATGCTACAATTTTGGAGGTATGCATTTGTGTGTATATATATATATATATATATTATTTTGTATCATTATCATGAGAGTGCTTGTAGAAGGAGGGACTTGTGTAGAGGAATCTCAAATCCAGTACACTCATAGGAGCACTACACTCTCCCTGGTAAAGAAGATTCCAGGTTTAATTGTTTTTAATTATCACGCCTCTAACCTACATTTCTAGTACATATGACTTGCTACATTACAAGCAGGTCTTGTAGCTGTGATAACAATTTTTTTAAATTGCTTTGAAGTTATACTAGAGATGTACTTGTTGATCTCCTCTCTAAGATATACTCTTGTTTTTTTGTTCTTATTTTGGGTAGGTTATCTTGTTAAATTCCATGGAGGTTTCCATGGAAATATTATTTTTCTTATTCCTTGTTCCAAGCAGGTTACCACGGAGGAAAGTCACCAGTCATAGATCTGAGAGGGAGCTATAGTGACGATTGCATAAGGAAAATTATTGGATGATCTCTGATTTGAGACATGAAGAAGTATGACTGAAGTTTATACAAATTGACAGTTCAACTAGTTATGGAATAGAAGACTTGTTCATTTACATTATACAACTCTTTTAGTTCTATGGAAGATGGTGACAGGGCTTCCACAGCTCCATGTTGAGCATGATGGAATTTTCATAGGTTCTTCTCTTGGCACAAATGCCAAGGTATTTTTTCCAGGCAGTGAAAACAGATCCAAATGGATCTTGGACTTTGTGCATTCATATTTGTGTGGGCCTATGATAGTTGCTTCCTTGAGTGGATCTGGTCTCATGGGTGAGATAGTGGCAGTGACTGTGACAAGTTGGTTATAGTGACAATTTGGACACTTCAGGATATTTGTGTGTCTAGTTTGCATTCATGTATCAAAGGAGAAAATGATGAAGTTAGACCTTTCAGTCAAGAAGGGTACATTTGTTGGGTACCATGAATCATCGAAGGTATATCGGATCTACATCCTAGGTCAGAGTATATTGAGATGAGAAGGGAGTTTTCCTTTGAGAAGGAGGCATCCTTAAAGATATCTAGAGGATCTCACATGCATATGAAGAGAGCATCGAGAAGCACAAATCGAGATTTTTGGCTAGAGGATTCTCTTAGGTGAAGGAATATACTATGAGGAGACCTTTCCTCATGTTTCTCGATATACCTCCATTCAGACTATTATTACAATTTCTTCAAGCTTGGGTTGGAGATTACATCATATGGACGCGAAGAGAACTTTCCTCAATGGAAAGATTGAGGAAGAGGTGTATATCGAGAAACTAGATGGTTTCATGATTCATGGGAATGAGTCCCATGTTTGTTGGTTGAAGAAGGCCCTGTATGGACTCAAGCATGTTTCTTATGCTTGGTATGCAAGGATTTATGGATACCTGATGAGTTTGGGTTTCGACAAGAGTGTTGTTGATGCCAGCCTATAATATTATTAATGGTGACTCTATGATTTTGATCATGTACATTAATGACTTATTTCTCACCAGAGAAGAGAATATCATTTCTTGGTGCAAAAATGAGTTGGCCTCTTAATTTGATATGAGGATATTGGCATGATGCATTACTACTTGGGACTTGAAGTGTGGTCGAGAACTGATGATATATTCCTGAGTTAGGGGAAGTACATAGTTGAGATATTGAGGAGATTTGGGATATTGGATTGTAAGTCCATGACGACACCAATTATGATGAATCTGAAGAAGTTGAGTGAGTCTTCTTCTTATTCATACTTGATTGATTAGAACATATACCAACAACTTATTGGATCATTTATGTATTTGTTTAACACCAGGCATGATATTTTCTATGCAGTGAGTTCACTTAGCTAGTTCATGAGTCAGCCGAGACAAATACATTGGGTGGTTGCAAAGCATGTGTTGAGATATTTGTGAGGAATAGTTGGATATGGCATGAGACATGATTCTAGTTTTTATATGAGACTATAGGGATATGTTTATTTAGATTGGATAAGGAGAACAATTGACAGGAAGATAACCTCAGGGTGTTGCTTCAATTTTGGATATGTCGCAGTTTCCTAGTGTAGCAGAAAACAAACTTCTGTGTCTTTGAGTACCATAAAAACTGAGTATATTGCAATATGTATGGAAGTATGTGAATCAGTGTGTCTTTGGAATATCTTTGGAGGATTGTTTGATCATATATTGGATCCCACCTTGATTCCTTACATTTGATATATGGTGCAGAGGAAGGTAGTACTAGTGGAGTACCTTCCTACAGATGAGAAGATTGCATATGTTCTTACCGAGCCTCTTTCCAAGTCAAAGTTTGAGTACTTCCATGATAAAATTGGAGTGGAATTCCCCTCTCATTAAGAGGGAGTATTGATGATTACAATTTTGTGATGCATTCTTCTGTGATGATACTCCCCGATGGACTGAGTTGAGTATGATACTTATTAATGGAATGATAAGTTGTACTAGGTTGGTGCCCAGTGACCTTTGGGTTGTAACCCATGTGGTTTGGATATATCTCTAGGTACTCTCCCCAGAGTAGTGGTATGGGTAGAACTGTGAGGACACTCTCTATATATTCTCCTCAGGGTAATCAGCTGGGTCGATATGATAATGTGTTGTGTCTTCACCTTGTCTTCTCCCCGATGGACTAAGCTGGGTTGACCTAAGACAGGTCTTCTCCTCAGTTGTACTGGAATGGGTTGACCTGAGACAATTCTTCTCCCCAGGTGGACAGGTTGGGTCAATCTATGGGGATAGCCCTGATATTCTCCCCATATCGGGCTGGGTCAACTTAGAGAACACTCCTCTTAGACGGAGTTGAGCATGACACTTGTCATAGTAGTGACAAGTTGTCCTAGGGTGGCACCCAACTTCCCATGGGATTATACCATGAGGACATGTCCCTTGGGAGTTGACCAAGTGGACACATCATGGGTGAGTAGGTCCTTGACGATGTACTATGGGTGAGTAGGTCCTAGTGCCACACTATGGGGGAGTAGGTCCTAGTGTATTATAGTGGTGATAAAGTCCTAGAAAAGGTCCACATTGGGTGTATCCATGCGCGACGTGATAATTCTATGAGTAGCATAGTCTCCATGATCATGGCATGGTTACGGGACCATGGAATATCCTGCAAGGCTATGATAACCAAAGGAAAAACATCATGGGGAATACCTTCCTAGCTAAGAGGGAGTGTTGATATTTATAGTAGCTGTAGGAGGTATTCACCTCTGGGACAACCTTTCTTATAGAAGAATATTCCAAGATGTCAAAGGAAAACCATTGAAAGAATCAAAGAAGCCCCAAAATATTTATATTTCTCTAGAAGTCAAGTTGGCCTACCAGAAAAGATAAAGTAAAATGTATTTTCTAGAAAGTACAGGTCCACCCCACTATAAAATTTCACTAGTAGATTAATATAAATAAGAGTGGATGCTAGTTCATTTGTACACAGAATATCCACTCTGAAAAAGGGTGCAAGTCTAAGTGCGAGCCATAGTTTCTACATTCCTATGAAGGAAGGAAGGCACATGTCTAGTTGGGGTATATCTCTCAGTCCTGGTGATGCGCTAGAGGTGCACTAGGGCTTACATTGTTGAGTTATTACTGGAGTATTTCTTATTGATTTTCTCTAGTGAATAGATCTTGGTTATTTTGTCTTTGGCATGGATATTCTCTATAAGAAGGTATTGGGTTTTATCCCCTTGTGAAGAATGGTTTCCCAGGGTAAACTACTATTCTCTGCTTGAGTGTGGCACTTGAGGATGCCTATGGTTGGGTGGAAATGAACGAACATTTCCTATGGAAAAATGAGCAGACCCATACTTGTTTGTGTAATTTTTGCTTGTTTAATCTTCTTGAGATCTAGGTTGTTTACTACAATTGTGAAATAGTGTTTAAAAATTTAACAGTGAGGGGGATATTTGCGGGGGATTAGGGGGTTGTTCCTTTGAAGAAAAAATTTGGAAAAAAATTCCTTGTAAAATATTGTAATTTTATGGTCAATCTAGATCGTTCATTATAAGGTCGTAGATCTGATGGTAGAAGTTATGTTAGGGTTTTTTTCCATAGAATACAACCCTCTTTTTTGAGGAATTGTATTGTGGCTATGTATGTGTGTGAATATTGTATTGTGAGAGATGATATTCTGAGAGAAAGAAGAGGAAGTTACAACAAGTGTGTTGTAGGTTGTATCCCTTTATTTTGTTGGATAATAAAATGGAAGGTATTGACAATTTCTTTGGTGGACGTAGCCCACACTGGGTGAATAATCTATATCTATGTCTCTATTGTATTATGTATCTTTTGTGTTTTATTTACACATTTTTTTTATTTTATTTCTCCATGATCCTATTTTCCTAACAATTGGTATTAGATCCAAAGGTAACTCACATGAAAGGAGGGTTCCTAGTTCGAGTCGGAGCAATGGAAGAAGATGGAAAGTTTAAGGTTAAGAAACTTAACAACCAAAACTACCAACTATGGAAGATGCAAATGGAAGATTATTTATATCAAAAGGATATTTACTTACCATTGGGTGGAATAACAAAGAATACAATGACCATGAAGGACAAAGAATGGGAGGTTCTTGACAAAAGGGAAATAGGAACAATACGGATGTTCCTGGCAGCGTCAGTGCCTTTCAATATTTCGAAAGAAAAGACAATGAAGGATTTGATGAGTGCATTGGCTAAAATATATGAAAATCCCTCAACTTCCAACAAGGTATTTCTAATGAAGAAATTATTTAACATGAATATGTCAAAAGGTGGGTTTGTTGTCAATCATTTAAATGAATTTACTACGATTACTAATAAACTGAGTTCTATAAAAGTGGAATTTTATGATGAGGTTAGTGCTCTTCTAATATTTTTCTCATTTCCATAAAGATGGAACATCTTGGTCATGGATGTAAGTAACTCTGTAATTTGATGAATTTTTTTGTGTTATCCTCAGTGAGGAAATGCGATGGAAAAGCACGGGTGAGACATCAAGTAATGCATTGACCCTAGAGAAAAAAGGAAGACAATAGAAAATAGGAAAGAGCCCAGGGAACCATGAGAATTCTAGGAAGGGAAGATCTGAATCCATACTAGGAAAGATAGAGTGTTGGAATTGCGGTAATAAAGGACATTTAAATAAATAATATAGAACTCCAAAGAAACAAAGAGATGGATAGTAGGAAAAAATCAAGAAGGCAATGTAGTAGGTGATGTGTTACAAGATGCTTTGATTCTTTCTTTATATAATATTACTGATTTTTGGGTAGTAATTTTAAAGGCTTCATTTCATGCCACACCCCATAGGAAACATTTTCAATATTATGTTCAAGGTGATTTTGGACATGTTCATTTGGGTGATGATTCACCATGTAAAATTGTTGGAATGGGTAAGATACAAATAAAGAAAAAGAATGGAATCCAATGGCTCCTAAAAGAGGTAATACATGTTCCAGATCTGAGAAAAAATCTAATTTCAATAGGGAAATTGGAAAGTGAAGGTTGTATATCTATATTTACAGATAAGGCATGGAAGGTCACTAAAGGATCATTGGTGATAGTAAAAGGAGAGAAGGTAGGTACATTGTATTTTTGTACTGGTAATGTTGACTCTTCTATCTCTTTAGCTTCTATAGGGGTGGATACAACATTGTGGCATAATAGGCTTGGAAAGATGAGTGAGAAGGGGATGCAAATACTTCACAGAAGGAATTTTTTTCCATATATTAAACAAATTGATTTGGATTTATGTGATAACTGTGTTTATGGAAAACAAAAGAGAGTAAGATTTCTTAGAGTCAGAAAGGAAAATAAGAGTGAAAAGTTATAGCGTGTGGATACAAATGCATGGGACCAACTTAGGTATCATCTCTAGGTGGTTCTCATTATGATGTTACTTTTATACATGATGCAACTAGGAAAACTTGGGTTTATTATGTTTGAAAAATATATGATGTTTTTGATACTTTTAAGAAATGGAAAGCTTTGGTTGAGAATGAGACAGGAAAGAGGCTGAAGTGTGTCAGATCAAACAATGGAGGTGAGTATTGCAGCAAGGATTTTAATGATTAATGTTCATACCATGGGATTTGTAGAGAGATGACAGTTATAGAAACACCACAAGAAAATGGTGTGTCAGAAAGGATGAATAGGACAATCATGGAACGTGCAAGGAGTATGAGATTGTATGTTGGTTTCCCTTACAGTTCTGTGCAAATGTTGTAGATACTACTATTAACTTAATAAACAAAGGACCTTCATGTTATTTCTATGGTGGCATTCTAGAGGAGGATTGGATAAGTAAAAAGTTAAACTATTCAATTATGAAGACTTTCGGTTGTGAAGCATTTGTCCATTTTGATAAAGAAAATAGAACAAAGCTTGAAGCAAAATCTAAGAAGTGTACCTTTATTGGATATCGTGTTAATAATTTTGGTTATCTCTTATCAGATTATGAAAATCAAAAAATCATTAGGATTAGAGATGTCATATTCAATGAGAAGGTCATGTACAAAGATCCATTGCAAGGAAAGAAATAGGAAAAACAAAACCCAAAATACAAAGTGCTTGATGAGATCACTAAAAAACAATTACAAAGGTACTAGAAAATAACAATGTACAACAACAGGAGAAGTAGATAATGTAAACTCCTGCAAGTGTTGTTAGAATATATACCAGGTTAAGTAGACCCCCTGAACAATACTCTCCTTCATTGTATTATTTATTATTCACTAGTTTTGGTGAACCAGAAAGTTATGAAGAGGCAATGCATGTAGACACTAAAAAGAAGTGGGAGAAAGGCATGAAAGAGGAAATGGATTCCTTGGTAAATAACCAGACTTAGTACTTGGTTCAGTTGCTTGTAGGAAAAAGAGAATTGCAGAATAAATTGGTTTACAGGTTGAAGGAATAACATGGAGGAAAAACGAGGTACAAGGATAGACTTGTTGTAAAGGGGTTTGCACAAAAGAAAGGTGTATATTTTGATGAAATATTTTATCTTGTTGTTAAAATGACTTCATTTAGGACTATTTTAAGTCTTGTGTTAGTACATGATTTGCATCTTGAACAGTTAGATGTAAAAATAAAATTTCTCCATGGGGATTTAGAGGATGAGATTTATATGCATCAGCCACAGGGGTATGAGGTCAAAGGGAAGGATAATTCAGTATGTAGGTTGAATAAGAGCTTTCATGGCATAAACAAAGCTCCAATACAATGGTATTTGAATTTTCATAATTTCATGACAGAAAAAGGTTATAAAAGATGTCATTCTGATCATTGTGTTTATTTTAAGATGCTAGAAAATGGAAGTTATATTATCCTTTTATTGTATGTAGTTGAACTTCTTGTTGAAGGGTATAACATGCATGATATAAATGTTATCAAAAGGAAATTAGATAATTCATTTTCGATGAAGGGTTTGGGTGTTGCAAAGAAAATCCTTGGTATGAGAATAACAAGAGATAGGAAAAATCGCGAATTGACATTGTCTTAGGGTGAGTACATAGAGAAGGTGTTGGGGAGGTTTAGAATGCATAATGAAAAACCACTTAGTACACCTTTGGCTAACCATTTCAAATTAACCAAGGAAATGTGTCCCAAGACATAGGAGGTGATAGAATATATGTCTAGGGTCCTTTATTCATTAGCAGTTTGCATCTTTATGTATGTTATGGTTTGCACAAAACCAAATATTTCACATGCAATGAGAGTTGTGAGAAAGTATATGAAAATTCCATGTAAATAACATTGGGAGGTAGTAAAGTGGATTATCAGGTATTTGAGAGGCATTGTTATTCATGCATTATGTTTAGGAGGTTCAGAAACTGTTCTACAGGGATATGTTGATTCAAATATGGAAAGTTATGAAGATAGTAGGAGGAGCACCACAAGGTATGTTTTTACTGTAGGTCAAATAGTCGTAATATGGATTTCAAAATTGAAAAATGTTGTTTCACTTTCAACAATGGAAGCAAAGTATATTGTTGCTACAGAGGATAGTAAAGAAATGAGGTTGCATAGGTTTATGGAGGAATTGGGAAAGAAGAAGGAGAATAGTAGGTTGTACTGCGACAACGAGAGTGGCATTCATCTTGCAAAGAAATTAGCCTTCCATTATAATACTAAGAATATATATCTCAGGTACCATTTCATGTGATTTGTCTTGGAATATGGACATTTGAAGTTGGAAAACATACATACTAGCCAAAATTCTTCACACATGTTAACAAAGGTAGTAACAAGGGAAAACATGAGTTTTTACTCAGTTTTAGTTGGACTTCAATCATGAAGGTGAAGATGAGAAAATTTTCAGGTCCAAGGTGGATCATAGTCCAATGAGTACAACAACAGTGGACTTGTTGTGATCATTCCTTGAGTGGGATATTATTAGTTGTGGAGCTTGATTATCTTTTTTATTGAGAGGTTTGTTTCAGTGATGTCTGGATCCAATTTCCTGATGGGGGGGATTTCCCCCCCACTATTTTCATCAGGGGGATCTAGGGGGGAGAGAAAATTAATGGATCCCCCCCCCCGCTTAGCAAGAGATTTAGGGGCAGTGCCCCCAAAGTGAAATTTTGGGAAAATTTTCCTTGTAAAATATTGAAATTTCGTAGTTAATATGGATCATTCATTATAAGGTTGTAGATATGATGGTAGAAGTTATGTCAAGATTTTTCTCCATAGAAGGAAACCCTCTTTTATGAGGAATTGTATTGTGGTTGTGTATGTTTTTGAATATTGTATTCTGAGAGAGGAGATTGTGAGAGAAAGAAGAGGAAGTTACAATGAGCGTAATGTAGGTTATATCCCTTCATTTTGTAGCATAATAAAAAGGAAGGACCTGGCATTTTATCTAGTGGACGTATCCATCACTAGTTGAACCACATATATCGATGTCTTTATTGTATTGTGCATCTTCTGTGTTTTATTTACACATTTATTTTATTTTATTGCTCCATGATCCTGTTTTTCTAACAAAATATTTTGCAGTAGATATTCAAATATCATAGACAAATTATACCAAGACACAAAAAAATATTTACATTGGATAAATAGAAGTAATCATCACTTTATATCATAATTTTATGATGATGATTTCTCGTCTAAAACATAGTTTATTGAAGGAGATATATACCAAGTGTCAAAAGAAGGGAATTTACAACAGGAGGATCCATGGATGATATGTTTCATTTCTGAAGATAATGAAGTTATTGATGAACATAAAAAGACATGATTACAATTCTTTGAAAGTGTTTATCATAAATTTGTCTTTACAACCTCACCATTGAAATATTATCATTGCATGAAGGAAGAATTCTTTTAAAACATAGTTGATGAATCAAGACTCTTGAATGTGGTTGAGGATAAGATGAAAGATAAAAATATTTTCAAGAACGAAACTTATCATCAAACCAAGGATTGCAACATTCATTAGAAACCAATGAGATTTTATTTTATTGAAACATGGTTCCAAATAATTGTTGGCCAAGCAATGAAAACATACTTTGGTCATATTTATCTTAGTTTTACTTTAGTATGCTTTGAGAATAATTTTTACTTCTTGGTAGCATCCATAGCATCTTTCCCAATTTTGGAGTTCGTTCCACAAATCAATTGGATGCTTGAATGGATGAATTGGAAATTTGCTTACACTTGAAAAGTGTCCTTTTCCTTCAAGTAGAATAGGGTAGGTAGATCTAGTTTCTACATAGTGTATTTATTCAATCAAAGTTTTTCACGGTAGAGCAATTTCTAGATGGAGGAAATGTTTGAAGATGACTTAATGAATGAGGAAATAGAAGAATTTATTTCGAATATGACTCCATATCCCAATGGAGAAGGAAGATAAACTAGTATTTTGGATTCTTAGAAACCCATAGGGGGTCACTTTACCATAGTTGGAGCCAAATGTTGATAAAAAAATTTGATCACCTAGATTTCCCACCCTTGGAATAAAAAAAAACAAATCAATATTAGAAGAAGTAAATTTTGAAATATTATCATGTCATAGTGTATCCATCAATATCGACTTCTTCATGCATTTTACGGATTAAAATATGAGTTTGTATGCTCAATATATCTAGGTTTATGTTCAATCACCAAAAAAGTGCCTTTTTGTGTGCAACACAACTAAGATCTTCATGGAACCTAGCTTATTTTCTTGGAACCCTACTTACTTTTGGAACGACATTTACACATTTTCTTAGTTCCATTCTTACCACTCGAGAATAAATATTGAATTAGTCTCATTTTCTTTGTTCATTTTCTTATTTCTTCGTTAATACATTTTCTTGGTTCCACTTTTATATACTTAACATTTCCCCTTTAATCCACTCTTATAGGGATAAGGGGATACCCTCACATCCTCTTTAACATGTATTATATATACCTATAAATCCTCCTTCACTCTAAATTCCATTACTCCCTTGCCTCTCTACTCATCCCTCTCCCCACTCACCCACACTTAACCATTTTTACTATCCCCCTCACTCTTCCATGAAGACCTCCTACTTTGGACCTACACCCCTCCCACCCTTACCTCCACATCCCTCACCCCCACTCTGCATCCCCTTACTCCCTCCCCTTTCTTCTCCTCCCTTACTCCTTTTCCCATACTTAACCATTTTATTTAAGAATGTAGACCTCCTGTCCATGCAGACTTACTCTCCTCTCCTCCCTCACCTTGCATGTTCTCACTCTGATATGCATTCCCTCCCCTCTCTCTCCTCCCTCATGACCGACCTCCCCCTCTCTCACTCTAATATAAATTCCCTCCTCTCTCTCTCTCTCTCCTCCCTCATGACCTTATGTTGTATATAGTGTCAATAATATATTGTCATTGATGTCAACAGTCGATATCATTGATGTAATGATAAGTTGGTATGAAAAAATGTCATTGATATCAACAGTATTATGTCATCATATAATGGTTGTTGAAAAATAGTTGGACGATATGCAGATATTAAATCTCAGGAGAGTTAGCAATTGACAATGAAAGCTACATTTGGACGATAAGAAGGGATTAAATCTCAGGAGGGTGAGAGAATGAAGATCAAAGCTCATAAGAGATGACACGATGAATATTAGAATAATAGTCAATGGTTAGATCAGATCAAGACCATTGATACACATGCAAGAGCTTGGATCGACAAGGAATATCACAATCCACATCGATCGTCAATTGTCACCTACCAAACAGATCTATGGTTGGTGAAAAAATGAAGAAAAGGTGTGGTGACATGATAGTTTGGTACTTTATGTTAAAGGATGTGCTAATATTAGCAACCGATAATCATGCACTCAAATCTACGGTCGACAGGGCATATCGGACCCCCTGACCTTTCTACCTTTAA
>JZKD02S1655224.1:1541901-1554242 GCA_000966675.3 Picea glauca
ACAATCTAAGCAGCATAACATTACATGAAATTCCTTGAGAAAATGATGTTTCTTCATGGCTTTTTATAGCATAGCATTGGGTGATTACGTAACTCCTTTGAGGTGTGAAAAGGGGATCTTTAGGGATTAATTAGGTCTTTGACCAGCCTACCATGCGGATTCAGCTCAGATTTGGGAGTCAAATCGGCTTGGGAGCTGATCCATAAGTGGTTGGGAGGCCGACCAATTCCATAAATGCGTCATTTAGTAGGTGCGTGGGTTTTTATGCCAACAGTCACGTGTCATGTGTGCATGCGTGCCTTGTACGTTCCTGTTCCGTGCATATGCGCGTGCACCCAACTTCTGTAAAGTGCCCTTCAATTTTTGGTTACTTTGTATAGTTTTTGACCCTTTTGCAATGCTGTGAAATTAATTTAGTTCCATGAATGACTTCATTCCTGTTTGATGATGCTGAGTTCTTGTCGCCATGTGCGGACAAAATTTCAGTGATAACAGATGCCCCCTAATGGATGAGGTTAGGAGCATACGTATAGCTGAAATCCATCAATGTTTCTTTTACTGAGAATGGTGTTGTAAGAGAGAGCAATAGTGAGACCGTTCAGAGCGATCCGTTGGAGAAGAAAGGAACCGGTAGAACCCGAACTTCCATAAGGTGCGTAACAATATACAACTATGTATAAATGAGGTGGGCATGCCCCATGCTCATGTTATGTAACTCTGACAAAGGATGACGGAAGTGTTGGTGTAGATGAATGCAGTGCCCTCGGGGGCGGTAATAATAAAGGCAGAAGACAATTCTGCAAAGGAATATACTCTAAACAAATAGGCAATGATCGCGGTAATAAACAACGATGATGATGTGGGCATTGATGGCCCTACCAGGTTCAGAGGTCTTCGACAAATGATAAAAATAACTGCAATAGTCGCAAAGTAAGACCCACCATAACATGAGAAAGTGTTGGCGTCGAATGTCATGGGGGCCAACGACAACAGGGAGCAATGGTGTTTCACCCTGTGCCGTCCGATATCTCTCATTAAATGAAGAATGAGAATCAAGATACTATCGCCCTTCTGGAAAAAGTGTGTTGCTGTCGACAAAAGGGCAACGTGACTCCCAGAAGCAAAGGGCTCCATAGAATATACTGAGGTGAGGAAGTGGCAGAGGTGCATAGACGAAGTCAAGAAGTGGGAAGAATCAAGACTGCCCTTGGTTGGAGGATGTATGAGATAAAAAGTGGTCGCAACCATGTAACAAGGTCGAGGGTCAGGAAGACGACACGACCAGTGGTAAGTTGTGCCAGAGGCAGGACAAGGTGAACAAATTCAGAGGGTAGAGACAAATGACCTGGGTAGTACTCTGAAGATATGGACGATGCCCAAAAGGGTAGATGAGAAGTAATACTCCAACCAAGGGTGACATGGGTTGCGTGTGGCCAAGATGAAGCAAGAAGCCAATGGTAACGACAAAATAAAATGTAATAACTGGAAATAAAGTCATTTGTACAATAAATAATGAATAATTTGGGAAAAATGTACAAATACAGAAACGGGTGCCCCAGTGTGAAACGAGTGCCCCAGGGAGGGAAGAAATTTCTTGGAAAACAGATGAAGGGTGGGGGCCCCATTGGTGAGTTTCTGTATGATGTAGGTTAAATGAAGATAGGTTCTCACATGGGAAAACTGATGGTGGATGAAATGGAGGGTTCATGATCCTACGGAGGTGCAGGTAAAAAGAATAGAACCATAAAGAGATGATTTGGGAGTTCATATGGGAAACTAGCAAGATGAGGAGAAGAAGAATGTGGTTGATGCGCAACATGATGCAAGACTAGCGGGACTCCCATCCCTAAAGGGTAATGAAGAACAACATGAGTGTCAAAAGTGCCAAAAGGTGCTACAAATGGGACAACTCATGTGGGTAAGAGAGCTACTGGGTAACAGTACCGAAGATGCAAATGGAGGTGTGAGTACTGTAGAGCCAGAAATGAGGATCCTAAAGGCAAATATCAGAGGGTGTGACTAGAAAATGTAAATGCAGTACAATGGGGAAGACTACATGCCAATGCTGAAGATATACCTGAAGGGATGATGTTGATGACCGATGAGCAAGTACCTATGCACATAACAACCAAATACCCAAAGTGAACAATATCTGATGAGAATCAAAGATATGAGCATGTATTTGACAAATGTAACAATGCGCATGCGTACCTGACCATGATATGGAAAAAAGGGTGCCCCGGGGGCCTAGGACGAAAAGTGACCCAGGGACAACTGTGATGTAGGCGGCGGGATGCTGATCCCATGGATAAAGACGGTTTGACAAATGGACACCTTGGGCTCCCGGAATGTTGAGTGGAAGTTTGGCAAAAGGCCTATATATAGTTGTAGGGCCCACATTGCCACCTCATTTGTACCTTCTTCTACAGTGACTGGACGAGCAGATTACAAAGGAGATTTGGAGTTTCAGGGAGCATGAGGTATCCGATCGACGGTGTGCGAGTATCAGGTTAGTGGTCTGATCATCCTGCATAGAAATAGGTTTCCATTTTTTGGGCAGGGTAGGTACGGGGGGCTGTACAGAGGGTTTGAGGGAATTTTTTATAGGATGTGGGCCCACATGTGTGGGTGATTCAGTGGAAGGCGCGCATATGTGCATGCCTATCCACCGAATAAACGCGCATGGGTGCGCATGAGGGGGAATTTAAGGTGCACCCTAGGGGCACGCCTGTGAGGTGGACAGGTGTGCATTAGTGCACGCCTGTGAGGTGAACAGTCGCTCTCTTGAGCGCGGCTGTAAGTTTGGACAGGAGCGCTCAAGAGCACGCTTATGTAATGAACAGGTGCACTTACGAGTGCACCTGTGTAATGAACAGGCACGCATATATGTGTGCCTGTGTAGTGAACAGGCACGCATATGTGCGCGCCTGGGGGTGAAAAAACCGTGCCTATGAGGCAAGGTTGAAGGGTAAAAATTGAGTCTTTTTTATGCATTGGATGGTTGCATAAGCTGATATAGGAATTTGTGTTGTGTGTAGGTGGTCGATAGTGACTATGGCTGTTCAGTGGCATGAGCGAGACTGGTCGCAATTATGAGATGCAGTGGCCAATGCAGGGACTGAGGTGTGAGCGACTTTAGCAACATGTGGGTTGCTAAAGTTCTTTGAGTGCCCATTGATACAGGCACAAGAGTACTTACTCTAGTTCTTGCTCCAGATGTGGAGTCCGGAGTTGCACTGCTTCCTCGTGTGAGGAGAGAAGATCCCCTTCACTGCGGTGGAGGATGTCTATTTTTTGACTGGGCTCCCCTTCCAGGGAATGCCTCTGCCGGCAGAGCTTGTGCTGCCAAGGGATACACCCCTGTCGGAGATCGTCGAGTGATATTTCTCAGGCGAGAACTACATGTCTGGGACTGTAGTGAGTGTTAGTGGTCTAGATTCCCTGGCGCATCGTTGCATAGCATCAATGATTGTTCATGTGTATGGGTCACTTGTGACCCAACGGATTAGTGGTGGCCAGTTGTTGGTGCTGGAGCGGGTGGTGGTGGGCCGCGAGGGGTTCGCATGGGGACTGACACTACATGCATAGATGATTGCGTAGTTGGATCGATATCGGTCCATAGGTATAGGAGAGTTCGCGTTTGGCTCGATCCTGGTAGCCTGGTTTTTGAAGAGGGTGCCGATGCTGCACCCGAGGGTGCTATTAGAGGCGCCAGGGGCACGAGAGCCGCGCTTGAGGCGGTGGTCATCAGTTTTGGTTCGCCATGGTGGTGGCGAAGGTGGCCATTATTTTACAGTGCAGGCGACATAGATATGGTGGCAGATCCTGCAAGTGATATTGCGATACCCCTATGCTGGGGTTGACTTCCGGGGGGACTCGGACATGGTGTTGCCTCCTGGGGAGGTTTTTGACCATCGAGGTATGTTGAGTATGTATGTTTTGATTTATGTGATCTTTTGATATATTAGTTCATATGTGATATAAACGTTGATACGATCGTTTGTTTGTTGTTTTGTGCATGTGCAGATGTGGCACCTTGCGGGCGTGAGGTGGAGATGTAGAGAGCGTCGGTTCCATGAGAGCCGGAGAGACTGTTGTGTGGAGAGAGGCGTCAGCGGGATGAGGCTGCGGGGTGACCAGTAGAGCCCAAGAGGGCAGCGAGGATGTGTCGGTTTGATGACCCTGGTGCGGGGCCATCACACGCTCCTCCAGCGGCAGTCGCAGTAGATTTTGATGATATACGTCGTCGTCTAGAGACGGTGCTATAGGACGTGCCTAAGGGCATGTGGATCCACATCCAGGACGAGGGGTTCCTGGAGCAGTGTATAGGTGTACTGCCACCATGGCGGAGTATAGTGCGGAGAGCCTCTGTGCTTGCTGCGATGATGAGTGGATGCCTGCCGCCAGGGCAGGAGGGTCCTATGGGTGGTCCTCCACCACTGCCTGGGGCAGGTGGGGGTGGGCCACCACCTCCTCCCGAGGGAGGAGCAGGTGGGGGTGCAATAGAGGCACCCTGATGTATGATGTATATTGGTTTTTGGTGTATATAGGCTGGTGAGCCAATTTTGTACCGAGGTGTGGCACTGGCCTGCGGGCATATGTATTTTTTGTATGTAAACATTTGGATGGCCGGAGAGGCCTTGATATATATATATGAGTATACATATTTTTGAGATCCTGATGTTTTCTACATGTGTTTTTGGTTGATGATGATGATGTCTATTCTATCTATATGCTGTGACAGGATGTATGAGATGTTTCATGTATGTGTAGCTTGATGTGATATATGTCAATCTAACACTATGTTAGCTATTTCATCTGTTGTTTGATTCAATTGTCTAGGAATATGTGTAAATGTAATGGAATCAAAATGTCGAGATAATAATCTAACTTGCAGGTATTTGCGAAAGAGGCATAGATCGCGTACACGGTAAACATTGTTGAGTTGGAGAACGACTAGTTAAGAGTCGAGGAAAATGTTAAGGTGGAAAATATGATGACGCTGGGTGTCGGCTAGGAGGCCAATGACCATAGTGTATTTATCCTAGTTGTTGGTTGTTGGTCCCAAACAGATGCTTCTTGAATGTAGTATTTCATGTGAGGGGGTGTAGAGAGCCCAAGCAGCCGAAGCAAGATTTTGCGTCCAACGGCTGGCGTCGTCGCCGTAACCAATGTGGTAAGTTGGGGGAGGAAGCATATGTCAATAGCACAAAGGATAGTTTAGATGAGAGAGGTGAGAGAAAAAAGATTAAAAACACTAGAAAAAGAAATAACCTAAAGTAGTATGACTACTTCTAAGCATAAAATTTCTTGAGGTATAACCCATTGACGAGTTCCTTGAGCAAGAGGCCTTCAGGGGAGGCTAGGATGTATGTGCCTTTGGTGAGGAAATGGTGGATGATGTAAGGGCCATGCCAAAGTGATTCGAATTTTCCATGGCCAAAGGTATCATGAGCGATATCATAGGCCAGGACAAGGTCGCCTTCGCGGAATGATCGAAGGTAGCTTTGGATCGTTTTTTAGCTGCCTCGTTGTTCTGTAATGAAGATCGACGATCTTCATCTAGTGACTCCAAGTTTAGCAAGCACTGCTCCATTGGAGAAGTGTTAGGTAATAGCTCAATTCCGGTGCAAAGGGTGGGAATTTTGCACTCGATGGGAAGAGTTGCCTCAACCCCATAGACTAAATGAAAAGGCGTGAAACCTATAGCGGTATTTACTGCCATTCGATAAGCCCATAGCGTGGAAAATAACATATGATGCCAATTGGTTTTATGTTTATTAACCATGCACTGTAACATGGTCTTGAGGAATTTGTTCACTGCCTCGACCTGTCCGTTTGACTGAGGGTAATATGGTGAGGCAAACTCGTGAGAGAAGCCTAACCAAGATGAGAGTTCAACAAAGATATCATTCTCGAAGTGTTTCCCATGGTTGGAAACAAGTTGGAGTGGTACTCCAAAACGGGATATGACGTGATTAAAGAAAAAATGCACTGTCGTGTCAGTGGTGTTGTTGAAAGTGGGCATAGCTTCAGCCCATTTGGTGAAGTAATCAACGGCGACAACAATGTATTTGTGACCATTGCTGGAGGGGGGATTACAAGTCATAAAGTCGATGCCCCATTTACAAAAAGGGCCTGCGGTAATGACAGGGTGAAGAAGAGCAGGGGGAGCTCGAGCTTTATTGGCGTAGAGCTGACATTTCTCACATCATTTCACGGCATAAATGCAATCGTGAAATAAGGTAGGCCAAAAGTAACCGGCTCAGATAATCTTCTGAGCCATGGATATACCCAAAAGATGGCCCCCACAAGCGCCATTGTGGCAGTCATTTATGACTCTGTCGGCTTCATCAATAGTCAGGCAACGATGAAGAATTGTGCTGACACTCCGTCGATATAAGATGTCTCCAATGAGGAGATAGCGGGGGGCCTGATGGCGAATACGCTGACGATCATCTCATGATAAATGGTTACTGAACTTTTGAGTTCGTAGGTAGACGAGAAGGTCTCCATACCAAGGATCATCTGAAGCAATGTAAAAGAGATGTTCGTCAGGAAAGTCGGTATTGACGGGGGCACTAGGTGTGTCAGAGGGAAGGGCCGTGACAAGTTCGGCGAGAACGAGGGCCTTCTTACTCTTAGGTGTTGAGAACTCAAGGTCGTACTCCTGAAGGATAACGATCCATCGAGAGAATTTTCCATTGACTTGTCGACGGCTGAGAAAATATTGCATAGGGTTGGAATCTGCGACGACCTTGGTGGTGTGAAGCAGAATGTAATGGCGTAGTTTTTGGACTGCAAGGACAACTGCCAGAGCAAGTTTCTCTTCGTGTTTATAATTTAGGGGTGTCCCTGAGAGGTTCTTACTAACATAGTAAATGACGTGTTCACGATTTTCATCTCCAAGTTGGACGAGGACGCCGACTACTGATACAACTGATGCTGATACGTAGAGGATGTAGTCGCGATTGTAATCAGGTGCACTAATCAAAGGTGCATTTGAAAGTGCTTCTTTAAGATCATCAAATGACTGTTGGGCGTAGTCGTCCCAATGAAAAGGGATGTCATGACGTAGTAAGTGAAGGAATCCATGTGCGCGTATGGCGTAATCTGGGACAAAGCGTCTAAGGAAGTTAGCTTTGCCCTGAAGACTCTGAAGCTGCCGTAAATTTCGGGGAGGTGGAATTTTGGTGATGGCTTTGACTTTGAGGGGGTCCACAGTAATACCTCTTTGGGAAACGATAAAATCAAGGAGGCATCCGACGGTGAAACAGAACACACACTTGAGGGGGTTCAAGAGGATGTTGTACTGGCGGCACCGTTGAAAGATGATTCATAAATCATCGAGGTGTTGGGTGCGCTTCTTAGATTGAGCTATGAGGTCATCCAAGTAGGCGAGGATGATTGTAGCCAAATCATGAAAGATGTATGTCATGGCCCGCTGGAAAGTTGCGCCAGCATTTTTTAAGCCGAAAGGCATGACACGATATGCGAAGGTACCCCGTGGGGTGATGAATGCAGTTTTGTACTGATCGACTGGGTGGATTTGAATTTGTTTATAGCCAGAGAATCCATCCATAAAGGAGAGAGCCTCGTGGCCAGCGCAATCGTCGATAATTTGATCGATGAAAGGAATTGGAAAATTGTCTTTTGGACATTTGTTATTGAGATCGCGAAAGTCTGTGCAAATGCGAATGGTGCCCTATTTTTTGTCGATGGGTACAGGGTTGGAAACCCATGAAGTGTAAGCGATGGGATAAATAAATACAACTGTATGTAATTTGTCTATTTCGGCTTTGATAGCCGCGGCCTTGGATTGTTGTAGCGGTCGCTGTTTTTGGTGAACTGGTGTGATGTCAGGCCAGGTGTCGATGTGATGCTCAACAATAGATGGATCAAGGCCAGGCATATCTGTGTATGACCAGGCAAAAATATCTCGATATTCCTGGAAGAGGGATTTGTAGGCAGCGATTTCTTGTGGAGTGCAAGCGGCTCCAATGATGATTTCTTCGATGATGCCCTTTTTAATGGAAATGTCGATTTTGATGGTGCGGGAAATGTTAGCCAGATTACCTTCTTCAAAGGCGTCAGGGGTAGGAATGGAATTGTTGAACCAATCGATAGGCCCGGACGGGATAAAATCTTTGGTCTCGATCGCGTAAACGGGATTTTGGTTAGGAGGCATGAGGGCTTCCTGTGGAAGGAAGAGTGCACGATGATGTAGTGCATCCCAGGGAGAGTCTGGGCGTTGTAGCTCTTCCATTATTTCTTCGTCGCATTGGAAACAATGGGAATATAATGGATCATGAGGAGTGATCTCAGTGATAGTGTGATTTCCCCCTACTGAAGAAATAGAGGGGGTAATGCTAGGAGATGATGAGGGTGCACTCGACATAAACCATATTTTGAAATACTGAGGGGTACCCGTGGTGGCTGGATGGAGGATCTCCGCAGGGGAATGAGCAAGAGAGTTGGGGGGGTTGTGGGGTAAATCCTCAGAGATGTCATGTAAGAACCATGGAGGCATTGGGAGTGCCTCGGGTTCTGAAGAAATGACATGAAGATCTTCGAGTGACGAAGTAATGTCAATTACCGCCACTACGGGTTGGTGACGCAAGGTCAATTGATGTTTCCTGTATGCGAGGATCATGGGACACTGGTATGTAAAGTGAGTTAATGAATCGTAGAGAGAGCAAGGGCATCTCATACATTCATTGACTGTAGTGGTGACATAGCAAATGTTAGTGATGTTGTATGAGGGCGTAGCAGGGTGTGGGTTGTTCTGGACGTTCTGGCGTACCGCCGCTAAAGTCTACCGAAAGCGTAGCCATGCTGGGCAGTGATGGGTATAATGGCCATATTTGAAACAGATAGCACACGCAAATTTGGTCCTCAACCCTTTACTACTGGAAGGTTGGGTGGTAGTGGGGGGACTAGCAGTAGTGACAGGTGTTGTGGGGGTTTGATTGAGGGAAATCAAATTCTGTAATTTCGGTAGTGATGGGAAGTTGTTGGTTTGGTGTCCCTCTTTCTCACAAAGTGCGCAAGGTGGTGGGATGCGTGGAGGAAGTGGAGTTGTGGGCTCCTTCTTCTTTCTCCTGCCCCGAGATGTAGCAGGGGGGGTAGGGAGTATGGGGGTAGTGGGGGTGAGGACGGGAATTTTCATGGGGAGTCCTTCCTATGGGGGAAGGGATGGGTGAGGGACCATATCAGGTGGATGTAAATACCACACTGAGATTGCTAACACCATATTGGGTAGTGTGAGCATTGCGGATACCCGAAAAGCTTCAATACCGGGTAGAGGGTAAAAGAAGGGAATTTGAGTGAGGGGTGGGGGAACTGTCTCCCAAACGGGACTATTCCCTTGAGGGGACGTGGATTCGTGGACTGTTGAGGTCGACGAGTGCACAGGAGGCTCCGACGGAAGTGGGTCTGCGACTACTGAGACGTCAGGAATGCCGGAAGCCCATTGAGGAGGAAGAGTATCCTCCATGCGAGTTTCGTTAGATGAGACGATGCATACTTGATTAGGGGGACGGAGTGGTGGTGATCCATGGTACGTCCCTAACAAAGATGGATCTTTGAAAATCCTAGGACCCATCTCGATGAGTGAATATGCGTCTGTGTTGATGTGAATGAGAGGAAGAATGTTATCGAGATTGGCAGATGGGTGTGGCTCATAATGTGAGACTTGGTCAATGGTAACAATCTTTCCGTTGTGGGGGAACATGATTGTGTGAAAGATAGATGATGCCACTTCCTTCATAGCATACATGTAGCTACGTCTGAACAAGATATTGTAATCGAGCGGAGCGTCGATAACTTCGATATCAATGAGAATGGTTTTTCCTCCGAGTTCAACGGGGACATTTTGGAAGAGCCCTTCAGGAGATGATGGTCATCCGTCATAAGCTCTTAATGTGATGGAAGAGGGTATGAGTTCTGGGGAACCAAGTTTCTTCCATACTATTTTGGACATGATGCATGTAGATGCACCTTCATCGATGATACACCGATGAACTGTGATGTTCCGTATTTTTACTGGTAGTTGAATAGAGACCAAGGCGGGAAGATGAGGTTCGCTATTGTCAATATTGAAGGTGATGAGTCGAGTATCAACAGGGTTGACTACCCCCAAGGTGAAAAGTAGTGATTTTCGTTGCGTGGGACAGGTCTGGATAACTTCCAAGATTGACATGGCAGCCGAGGATTGTGCTAAGTTGTCAACCAAGCTATAATTATGAGCTGCCCTAGCTTGTGGGTTGTGAACATTCCTGCGCAAGTGGATGTGAGGGATGCGTAATGGTGGTTCGAAGGAAGGGCGAGGGATAACCAACGGGGGTCCTGTCGGTGTAGGGTTTGTCTCTGGAGAGATAGGAGTAGACTCAGCTGGATACTGACGATTCCGTGTTTGCAGAAGAATTTCTTCCTCACTGGTGAGGAGAATTATTCGCTCTGCTGGATTGTTGGGATTGTGGTATTGGCCCACCTAAGGTGGGGGATGTTGCGTGTCCTGTTGGGTGTTGATCACCCCTTGATGTGGGATAGGATTTTGCAACACGGCGGGAGGGGGTTGTTGCACATACTGTTGTGGTGCCTGCTGAGGGGCAGTTTGTGCAGGGGTATGGGGAAGACTACCCGAGTCTTTCAACCTTTTGAAATCAGAAATCTGGGGGAAATGGTGAGTGTAATGACCGAAATCGCCACAAAGAGCACAAGGGTGGATGGTTTTAACATTATTTCGCCCTGGGCGTTTGTTGTTATTGCCTCCTTGGGGGTTTTGGTTCCCTTGGTTCTGGTTGCCCCCACTGAGTTGGTGTTGTGGGGGTTGATTCCCACCTTGACCCAGGTTATTGTTATTCCTGTTCCGTCCTTTCTTCCTGGCATTGTTCGAAGGATGAGTTGGGTTGGTTGTGTTCAACTGTTCAAAATTTTGATATTGTTGAGCAGCCGAAGGTTGAACAAAATTTACCCCCGCATGTGGGTGTGGGGGAGCCATGGGTTGTGGAGGACCTGGAAATAGAAAGTATGGATTTTGTGGTGGTACCGATCCATAAGGTACATAGGAAGGAGGAGTTCTTTCACTAGTACTATAAGCGGATTTTGAAGGAGTACCACTGTTTGTGGGAATAGGTGGATGTATGGGAGGTGCCTGTGGTGGTCCACTGATAGGTGGAGGTATAGCAACAGGATATGGCTATTGATAAGGTGGTGTGGGGTAATAAGGAGTGCCCCCATATGCAGGTGGGTATTGAGGTGTTCCATACATCGGTGGTGGTTGGGGTTGTGGACTATGGTGTGTGGTGGCACCTATTAGTCCGTCAGCTGAGTGCGACATCCCAGGTTTGTCTTGGCCAAATGGAACAGGTTTTGGAAGATCAGGAAGTACCGTGTACAAGTACCCTGAATGTGTGTAGATGAGGTCATATTGTTGAGCCTTACTAATAGATTCCTCTTCAGATTGCGGGAAGGTGGAAGCTACATATTTACCAAGTAGAGAGACAAGTGATCTAAGAAACCAATCAAGGCATTGTTGCTTGGTGGTTTCTGCTTTACACAAACTATGTTGCCTACGCCACTCAAGAATGTGGTCAGTGATGTGGGTGGTTGAGGTCTATTTGAAGTTAGATAGTAGTTCTACACCATTGTCATGACGGATGGGTAATTGGAAAAATGTCAAGAAGGCTTTGGCCAATGACTCAAAAGTCCCATGGGACCCAGATTTTTCTTCGACATACCATTTGGCTAATGGGCCAGTAAGTGTGCATTGAAATAGTCGTAGTCTGATGGAATCATCCATAATGCTATTAGAAGAACACCATAGATGAAACGTCATGACATGGTTGGCGGGGTCATCCCCCGCCTTTCCTTCAAACTTTGTTATGTCTGAAGGAAGTTTTGTTGGCATTGCAGGCCATGTGGCATCATGCAATATAGGATCGTTGGTAAGCTTGGTGAGATCCGGTATGTTGAGAGAGGCCATGTATGGCATCTGTAGTGGGGTGGGAGGATTAGCTCCATCCATAGTGTGTTGTGAACCTAACTCTTGATGGGGACTAGGTGGGTTGGTGCTCCCTCCTTGAGAGGAAGTGGGTCCCCCGCTTCCGTGTAAAGGAGAGCGAGTGAATGGATGACCTTGGGATGTAGACCCAAGTAATGTAGAACCAAGCAACACTGATCCTAAGATAGTGGCACTCATAGGAGTGTGTGAAGGAGGTACCAATGAGTGGGTACGACCAGATACTCCCCCTAAGATAGGAGGGAGGTTGATCAAGCTTCGTGAACGACGGGGGTTCTGTGGTTCCCCAATGATGTTAGACTAGTTGTGTGAATGTGTG
>JZKD02S1655224.1:1555995-1566058 GCA_000966675.3 Picea glauca
TGTTATTGTCAAGGAGTGAGTCCTTAAAACAATCTAAGAAGCATAACATTACATGAAATTCCTTGAGAAAATGATGTTTCTTCATGGCTTTTTATAGCATAGCATTGGGTGATTACGTAACTCCTTTGAGGTGTGAAAAGGGGCTCTTTATGGCTTAATTAGGTCTTTGACCAGCCTACCATGCGGATTCAGCTCAGATTTGGGAGTCAAATCGGCTTGGGAGCTGATCCATAAGTGGTTGGGAGGCCGACCAATTCCATAAATGCATCGTTTAGCAGGTGCGCGGGTTTTTGCACCAACAGTCGCATGTCGTGCGCGCATGCATGCCTTGTACGTTCCTGTTCCGCGCATATGTGTGCGCACCCAACTTTTGTAAAGCGCCCTTCAATTTTTGGTTACTTTGTATAGTTTTTGACCCTTTTGCAATGCTGTGAAATTAATTTAGTGCCATGAATGACTTCATTCCTGTTTGACGATGCTGAGTTCTTGTCGCCATGTGTGGACAAAATTTCAGTGATAACACAAGGCATCCCTCAAGCCTTTTCTTCCAAGGAATACCTTAGGACCATTCTAACACAACACAACCATATCAAGGTGATCATGGAATACAGGGTATTCATGTCACAACAATGGCCTTTTCCATGCTTTTACAACTCAACATCTATCATTTGTTCCTCCAGGATAGATCTTTCATCTCACCAATATCATTCACATATACAATAATCATCAGATATTATCATCTATTTTCAATCAAAATTATTTCAAATATACCACCCATTAATTTCAAGATTCACTTATCCATTTTCATATTTGTTGCATATAGGAACTTAGATCCCACAAGTATCATACTTCCTTTGCAATGTTGTTTGGATATTTTACAATCATCATGCATTGGTATTCCTTATGGACTTATATTGCTGCCATATCCAAGACCATTCTTCCTGCAACTTCAATCTTTACATAGCCAAACAAATTGTTAGCATTCCATGTACATTATATTTTTATTTCACACTTGTAGTGGCTCACAATCATTTGTTTAAAATTGTGCATTCTTACAATTGCATCACTTTTTTCACTAATCATATGAAACAGAAGAAAATTATTATTCCTTAGATACACATTTTATTAGCAAACCAAGATTTCTATAATTTATTCAATCTTAATAAGAATTCAACCAATGTGCCAATTTCCATGTCCACATTTACACAAAATTCACCCTTGCATTGATTTCATATTACCACATTTTATGTTAGGCACCTCCATGGTGAGTTGGAGCTTAGCCAACCTCTCACAACATGGATTATTTATTAGAATTTATTGTCACACTGGGAGTATTTTTCCTTCCTTAAGTTGATCATGACCTCAATTCAACATAGCATAATATGAAAATAAAAATCCACATAAATACATTCATTCATTATTTCTTTGTTGGTAACCATGGTGCCAATATTCACGGCCACCCAATTCCTCTCTTTACCATTTTCACAACTATGTTGGAATATTGAAAAGACCTCCTTCCATAATGGTAGTCCTATACATGACCTCTCATAAAAACATGCATTCCCTCAACGCATTTAACCAATGTGACACTTATGATCACTTCTGATTCATAATCAATCATGGTTAATCAATGCATTCATGACACATTTGTGCATGAATTTCATGCCAAGAATTTAACCATACTTGACTGTCAGAGGTTCCTCCTTCTATCATTCAAGTTATCTTTTCTTGAATCACACCATTATTAGGTGTCAATGACATTTATACAATAAACCATAATCATAAATATATATCATGAAGATATAAAACAATTGAAAAGTTATCCTTACCAAATCCCTTCAAACCATATGCTACATTGGCATGATTTTACTTTCTTTATACCTGTTTAGCTTCCAAAAACTGTTTTTACATTAACTCATCAGTGGTACTTCATGAGGACTCAGAAGGTCCCTTCACCAATTCCTTAATTGAAAACCCTCTTGTATTTATCCTCTGTCTGAGGTTTTCCACCATTGGCAATTGTCTTCCCCAACATCTCCAATCTTTTTCCTACACATAGTAGGAATCATCACATTCACAATTATATCAGTTGTCATGTTAAATCAAAATATAAGTGTCATGGAACCTTTTATTTTTTAAATAAAGAGACATTTTTTAGATATGTCCTAGCATATCTAATTACAGTCTACCACATTATTTCCAAATTTGTTCATTAGGTGCCAATGTAAATATATTTCAGTTGTTTTTTTGGTATACAACCATCAACATTTTATGCCTAAAACATTTACACATAACATCACCTCATTTCCTCATCCTAGAGAAACAAAATAAACAAAAATAAAGGATTCAAGGGATCCTCCCCTTTTCAGATCCTCTATATAGGATAAAATGAAGTTACACAATCATATAACGCTACTAAGCCAAGTCATAATTTTAAAGTGAGAAGGGTGTCCCCCTTTCTCCACATTATTTCTGCATCATGCCCCATTCTTGGGCCCTCCTACTCTGTTTCATGAATAGTATTAGTCAATTATGTATTAAACTTTATTCATTCAAATATCCCTATTTCCCATATGAAATTCTTCCACACATGGATTATCTTTTAAAATGTTATCCAAGATTCTTATACAAACAGGCTTTCCATCCCACTGCCTAATTTTCCAGCAATATTTAATTTGCAAATCTCTTATCCTCTGACATAGTTTTTACATAGTCCCTACACATGTAACTACTTCTGCATGCAACCTTCATGCTTTACCATCCACTAACACCTGAAATCATCTCAATCCCATGATTTAGCATTAGCTTTATCATTTCAATGATTTACCCAATTCTTCCTAAAGAATATAGGCATGCATTCTTATTATGCATTCAAATCACACATTCAAACATGTGCATATATTCTATCATCTTACATTCACAGTGTGCTTTCAGGAAGTTAACAACAAGCACTAGCATAATGTGTGTGTCTATAACTAGCACACTTTCATAATCTGCACATGCACATCTATTAGAAATCATTTAAATCATGATTTCTCATAATCGTTTCGTGAAAACTTTAAAGGAATAATCATATTGTCTTATTTGCATAACAACAGAGCATTCTTTGCTCACTTTCTTATTCATAATTTCACACCAACCTTTCTAAAGAATGGCATATATCACCATCCAACTAGTATTCAACAAAAAAATTAGACCCTTCGAGTCAGGATCAACCTACTTAATTAACAAACACTGCATCCCAAAACATGACAAGTACCATTGTTGCTTCACAATTCACTTATTCGATTAGACATATCATGCATGTGCATCACTTTCACATTTTATATCATTCATAAACATTTATTTGATCTCAATATTAGCCTTTCCTGATGAGATCTTACAATCATTCACATGACAAGTATCATAGGTTTGTAAATAAATATATGTCCCTCTTTCATGTGACAACAATCAACAAGAGTTCACTCTTGCACACTTGCTTCAAAATAATCCCATATGTCAAGGATCGATGAGGTAATTGCAACATTATCGAGTGCTTAGAAAATTCCAAATCCTATTTCCTAGTTATCAATCATCATCCATCGTGGCTATTCATAATGAAAATTTTATATCATCATACTTCTTACTAATTCTTCCTCATTATTAACATATCTTTATGCATCTATCATTTCATCATCCTCATGCCTATTAGTGCATATCTACTCTAGTTTTTCATGCTTTATATCAACAACACCTAGCAACCTATTTGATTACCTGATAGAGAATAAAATTAAAAACAGTAAGTGGAGAGATTCCCCCTCATTCTCATAGATGCACGGCTTGTCCATGATTTTCACCAATCAACACCCTAATTGTTCCTTCCATTAAACTCCAAATTCACTTTTTCTATACAACACAATATTGTTCAATCTCCTTAACAAAGACCTGTCACCTTGCAACAAATTTGGGGCCCCTTTACATCCCTTCTGATCACAAAAAATCCATTTGTTCACTCTTAAATGGATAGCCAACAACAATCCTCTTCCATTACCATACCAACCAAACTAACCATTACATAAACATCCATCATAAATGAATGAGGCTATATCCACCCACGCAAATAGATAACATTATAACTTAATTAAAACAATCCATCCCATCCATTTTATGGACTCATGCAGCCCTATAATAGGATTGTGATTCTTCTTCTATTTATATTCAGATTCAACCACCTATTCCTAGTTAACATATTCAAATTTTTACAGGAGTATTTCTCATTCCAACAAGGTTGTGGCATAATTTTTCTTGTTGCAAATCAACAAGTTTTATTTTTCATTGTGAAAAATATAAAATGAATATGAATTCTTTCATTTCAAGAAGATTTTGTAGTTAAGATTTAAATTTTGATGCCGATAAAAAATTGTCAATAGGATCCTCTTAGCCATGGTATGTCAGTCTTATGACTATTCTCTATCCCATATAGACCTAGTGTTTGCACTCTGCTCTGATACCATTTTGTAACACACTTGACCCCATAAAATCTCTTAGGCTCGTGGGATGTAATAATTTCCTCTTTTATTTTCTCAAACCACCTTTCTAAAACACCACTCTAAATCCAATTTTTATCTCATAAACTAGTTCTTCTCATTGAGAGATTTCCAATGACTATAACCATTCTCAAAACTGAGCTCAAGATCAAATGTTATGGCCTCCTAAATTTTTCAAGCCTTCTCCCACCATCTTCTTGTGGCACCCATGTGGCTCCACATCACCCATACCATCCAACGTGGATGGGAGTTTTAGGACATACCACCCTCCAACATACCACACCCTGACCAATGTGTGTAAAAAACATTGAATAATAAATAACAGGACTTAAAGGCGTTTCTATTCCCAATCGAGCATTGAGATCTAGTGGATCCCCATATCTAAAACACCCAAATCCTTCTCGATTGTTGGTAAACAAGTTTTCCAGTCCCTGGAACCATACCCCAATAGATACTTCACCCAACCAAGCACCTTACCCCACCAAGCACCAGGCACCTAACCCCACCAGAAATCTTGCCCCACTAGGTACCAGGCCCCCGGGTAATTGATAAGCCTCCATCCTAACGCACACGATCTGGTGGTCCAGCTAGCACCAAGGACATGTGGACTTGCCATGGTGTGCCACCTATCATGACACCCCCAACTTGACGGGACACAATGTTGACGTTGAAAAATGACATGGCACGACACATGGCTTCCAATGTCATCACATCCTTCGGTTGCATACAAAATTATGCATTGGATTTTGATTGTCTTTAACATGTGGCACATTATCTTCATTGTAATACAAATGGTTAACCCCATTTTTAATTAAGAATATAGGCTATTGAGCCACAATACTTTGAGGCCAGAGTTTCTGTGTAGTAAATAGGTTGGTTAGCTACATGCTAAAAGGGCATGTAGGCCTATCTTGTGTATTATGTAATCACAATTAGATATTAATAAAATTACACCATTTTTGCATACCGACTCGAGAAAAGAGTAAGGGGGATAAAATCCACTAGAAAGGGAAAAGGGCCCAAAAGTATAACAAAGTGGATAAGCCCAGGGGGCTTAGGCCAAGGGAATATTGTAACAATATTCCTAAAGTTACTTGATATAATAAATATAGTTATCCTAAGCTCCTAAAGAAACAAAATGAGCCACCAATTCGATGCAAGAGAGGTTTATGAGGTGACAAGTGTCATCTCATGAACATGAAAATATAATGGGGAAAATTAATGCATTTTCTCCATGATATATACCATTCTCATGAGGGTGGGGAAGATGGCTCTCTACTACCACAATTCGTGCCCTATTTCCATCACCATTATTTTGTAGTGAGGAATCCTTGGGGCGGATTTTGGGAAAATTTAAGCTAAAGAGGCGGGCTTTTAGGCCTGTGTGTTTCTAAAGAGGTGGGTTGACAAGCCCATATGTTATCAAATATGAGGCAAGTTGTTAGGCCCATTTTTTGTTGAAGAAGTGGGTTGCCAATCCTGTTAGCATCAAAATTTGCTCCTGGATTGCAGCAGGAGTAGAGCCCGACGCCCATAAGTTTTATTTCACAATTGGTTTATAAAAGGGTGATCGACTGGAAGTAAACTCAATACAATATCATTTTAAATCAGAATTATGGACTAAGGCTATGCATGGATAGTTGAGGTCTTAATCTAACCTCAGTCAGTAGGTTGTAGTAAAGGTGTGTTATAACCCTAATTTGCACCATACATGCTTACCTAGCATCAGGCCATCGCGTAGCCCTTCTTTGCCAAGCCACTACTGAACAACTCTTCTAAAAAACTCCATTTTTAAAAGTCCATGCTAGCTGACCCACTACAACCCACGTGGATCTACAGTGTCCACGCTAGCTAGCCCACTACAGCCCGCATGGACCTACAGAAGCACGAAAAAAAGAAAGTTGTTGACGAAAGACACAACTTTAGGTGATTTAACTGAACCTTCCGGCCATGCATGGTCAAGGGTTTGCCCAAATACCTAGCTTCTTCTAGCCTATAAAAGAAGGGTTAGGGGTCCCATTTGGAGGAGGAGAAATAGAGTAAAGAAATGCTTCCCAATTGCACATTCCCATTGTCCCAACCCTTTAGCCATCCTTGTGTAAGAAGAGATACAAAAAAAAGAAGTTGGAGGACATTTGAAGAGGATCCTAGGATCAGGATTCACGGAGCAGTGGCTGGTCTCGACATTGTAAGTTGATTCATTAAAGTTAATAATAAAGAAATTCTTTTCCCATCCCACTATATGAGTTCTTCATAGTTCAGTACAAGTATGTTTGAATCTCTAACCCATTAGTCTGTAGGTAAAATGCATGTGTAGTTTGTTGATTGTTTTGTATGCAGGTCAACCTTTGGAGGAGAACTGCCAACAAGCAATCAAGCGTGAAGAAGGATCGACATCGAACATCCAGAATAAGGTATGTTGGTCTAACCATGTATTTGCTGAAAAGAAATGGGGATTAAGTCTGGGACGAAGGTAGAAAGTAGGTTTCTTTTGGTCATATCTGCATGCATACTATAACCCTATTTGCTAGTCCATAGAGGGATTTCCCACCACAACAGAATTGGCGACCATACTGGGGAAGTCTCTAGGGTTCCTGGGAATTTTATTTTTTTGGTAGTTTTAAAAGACTGGTTTCCTATCCTGTTTTTTGAAGTTTCTGCAAAGTCTGAGCTGACAGAGAGTCTGGTCTTCCATACCAGCTATCTCTGATTTTTGCTTGACTATGTTTTTTTGAGACCCACAGAGGTACATGCAGCCTGCATAAGGTCTGCACGCATGTACCCGCACCCTACTTTCTTACAGCTCGCATGTAAATGCTAGCTGAAGAAGTAGTAGTAGCATGTAGATTCCAGAAAATTTTGGAGGCAGTCATCCTCTTCCCTATCAGAATCAATCATTCTCAGGGGTTTTCTGGAACTCTTTCTAAGTCTTGGTTGTTCGTAGTCTCATCTAAGATTGGTTTGTTTTACAATTTTTTTCCTTACATTGTTTTCCTTTTTTCTATTAAAGAGAGTGTCTAAGCCCTCAAGATATACAGGTTCTCAATATCAGTGGTCTCTTGCTGGTTAGGATTGTCCATTTTTTTTTTTTTTTTAGAGTTTTAGATATACACGCAGCCTGTATAAGGCCAACACGTGTGTACACGCCCTCTGGCTCTACACAGTTCGCGTGCACACGCTTGTTGTTGAATTGTCAGTAGCATGCTTGTGCAGGATAGTTTTTGTTTGAGGGTGATGTAGTCGTCTTTCCCCTTGAAAAGAGTTATACCTCTCAGGTTTTTGAATCTCTGTCCTAGCAGTCAGTAGCTTAGGGTTGATCTTAGCCATATCTTTCTTTTTCATTTAAAAAAGTTGTCATCAAATTTTTTTTTCTTTAGGGTTTTTAGACAAGTGTGAGAGTCCTTTTTTAATTTGCTAGTGTGTGATTTCTTGAAGTGATTCTTTGCGATCTACGATTAGGCTAGACTTTTTTCTTGGTTTTTGACTTGTTGGTATTTTTCCTTTTTTTTTATTATCAGCATTTAAATAAATAAAAAATCTCTTTCATCTTTCTTGTTTGGTTGAAAAGTGTTGTTTTGCATTAGTAACCAGGGAAGAGTCTTTTATTTCATAAGTTATTTGTAGTTTAATTAGATCATAAGTAGCTCATAGTCGAGTGAAATTATGTTTTGAGTTTGGTATTCAAAAATCTTAGAAAGAAAAAAAATTAAAAATTAAAAAGTTGTTGAAATTTTGCATTAAGTGAAAGCTTTTGTTTCCATCTTTTTATTCATTTTTACTTTCGTCTTTTAAACATCATCAGTTTCACTTTCATACCCCTTGATATAATACAAGCCATAAAATTAATGCTAAATCTAAAATTTATTAGACTTTTATGTTTGTAGAGTAAACCAACTAGTTCAGGATTAGGGCCTTGGATTAGGTTGGAGAGGAAACTCTTCAAGGCCATTAAAACCAAACATTGGAGTCTGAGTTAGGGAGTGTCCAAGTCTAGTATCATGAAATTTATCTAGGACCCCCCTCTAACACAGGGGATAAACATGAGGTCGGGTGTGGAAAGGTAGCAGAGATAACCCCTCCAAAGCTGGACCAATCGTAGTGGAGAACACATATAGAGGGCTTGTTTTGGGATTCCGTTGATTGCATTTTCCACGGGGCTTCATGGGTCTCGAATCCATTCAAGGTCCTTAGTTGTCTTCCAGACCACTTTATTTCGATACCCTTGACAAGTTTTGGGCTCGATACCCTTCTCATTGTGGTCTACCCGACTTTCGACTATACCCGCCTGGTGATTGTTCGCGCACTGGAAACCTAGTTGCCTATCTTTTTTAGGGACATACACAGGTGATTGTGGGGGTATACCGATGTACCTAGGATAGACATCGGGCCATGCTTTGTAGAGTATACCTAGAGAGTGCCTCCATTTTCGAGTTGCACTTGCACCAGTAAGTTTCTCTAGTGTTGGTTGTTGTAACTGTTCTTCCAATTAATTTAGTGTTTGCCTGTCTTATCTTAAGGGAATTTTTTTAGTGTGTGTTACTTTTGAATGGTTAGAACACCCTAGAGTGTCTTTGATCTTCTCACATAGTGGAGGATCACGAGCTCGGATAGTCACAAAGGCTTCTTGGCCTGCCACTGGTTACATTGGAGCCACCCCTACCACCACTAAGGCAAAAGCTAGACCAACAAGGGTCTTTTGAAGTGACCAGGTCACAAGAAATTGTGCTCGACCAACATCCAGAGGAATCGACCATTTTAGACCTTGGATCAAAATCCTTTAGTCTCATTGAAACCCCCACCACTGATCTTTCAACACCCACCATCATACCGATTCATCCTTACGAGTGCCAGACAGTGTCACACGCAGTAATGGAAACAAATGTTGTTACTCCTTCTGGGAATTCTTCAATTCCCACTACGATTGTCACCAAAGAAGCGTTTCCACTTCCTAACCCACCATCACCAGTCTGAGCCACCATGGTATCGACCACCTCTACATCGCACAGTGGTCCAATCCCATCTCTGGCGGCGGCCACAAACCCTTTGACACCAAGTGCGACAGGCCCTTCGTTCTCATATGGGATGCCTAGTTCAGGTACAAGTCCTGTACTTTCCTACTCCACTTCACAGACTTCAGGTCTGGGGCCAGGGAGCTCTAATGCTCCTCTGCAAGGTCACATGGGGGGAACTCCTTCTCCTTTTAATGCTTTCCCTTATGGGGGAGGTCATATACCTCCTTCATCCCCTTCACCCAGTGGCTCGGATCAACAATCCGCTAGGAAACCTACACACCATAGTTTATTTGGAGTGGGGAGTCAAGGACCACCTTCACATAATATGCCAGTAGGTTCTGTTAGCGATATTTCTTGCAGGGGATTAGAATGGGAAAGAAAGGGTTAAAAAACCCATTTGTCCTAAAATTTTGATGCGAATACGCCCATGTTAAACGAAAATCAAGTTTGAACGGCTGGGATTCGCACGCCCAGATCAACGACGCATGTCGGATTCCGGACCCCCCTTGCCTTTCTACCTTTAAG
>JZKD02S1655224.1:1618237-1641297 GCA_000966675.3 Picea glauca
ATTAGGTAAACCTGTATGCAAAGACTTATACAAAATAATTCAATTGATGAAGAAGAGAAATTTGTCATTCATGAACTGAATCAAGTAATTGCTGTGTTTTTAAATGTTGAAAGAAGTCATACATGGATCATATTAATTAAATCATATCACTTTTCAAAAGACTAAGATAACTAAATTAGTCACTAATCAAATGCAAATTGATAGGCATAAACATGAAACAAAAGATTGATATTATGAAAAGAAAAAGTTGTAGCAGAACATCAACTTTTGTCTTTGTTTGTATTATAAACTCATATCCTTGTTCTCCCACTAATGAGGATGATCCTTATTACAAAAATAATAATTATTTATAAGTTTTCCACAGGGTAAAACCTCTCTGTGGAAGTTATCAAACTGTTTACATAAATCCGGGAAGATATCTCAAAGTTGACTAAACTAGGAAACTAAAATAAAACTAAAACATACAAATATCCCCTAGACTGTCCAGCATGTCTCATGTAATTCGAATTCACCTGAAAAGGGTCCAAAATAGACAAGTTAGAACGATCTTTTATTAATAAAATGATGAAAATCAAATTCTATAGACTAGCTACAGAATCATCTGATTCTGTAGCTAGTCCAAATAAGATACAAAATCATCATTAAAATCAATTGAAAATCTTTTAAAGATTTCAATTTAATTGACATCCAATAACCATTTGAAAATGAATCATTTAATTTGAAATTATTATACCATTCGAAATCAAACAGGATCAAAATCATTCAACCAAATACAGAGGTAAGTGTACTCTGTTTCTTTTACCACAAAGTTGGGTCAACAGAATCATAATCGAACGATTGTGAAATCATTTCATATCCAATTGAAATCGATATGATCAAACAAAATGCAAGCAATCGTTATGTTGCTTCAACAAGAGATACGATCGAATCGAACATGATCATTTTCAAATTGTCATATGATCTAAGCCGTGAGCAAGTTAAACCATAACTGACTCATAACTATCCACAAATGAAATCGTAACAGGATCGATATATTAATAACAGAGTTCATAATAGATATCCGATCATTTTTTATTGCACAGTGGGTAAACAAAATCAATTGACTTTGATAAAAATGTTCCAATCAAACGAATTATAACCGGGTTTGACCAATTCGTTTTACAAATAGAGCATCAATTATAATCCGAATTCAAGTCATAGAACAATCTTGCTAACTCAGAATAAAAGCGAACAACTAATGTTTTCACATAGTTGTTATGACTCAAAAATCATTCCACGATTCGGGCACGAATATTATTTTCACAGTTTTAAATGAGAGCGTTGTTTCCGTGAAAACAAAGTCATTATTCCCAAATTGGAAACGATTGAATATAGAACATTAGATGACACAGTATCATAACAACCAAAATCATTCACCAATCACAGTATATGAATCATAACGAAAACAAATACAGACCCGATTGTATTCTAAATTGAGCATGAAATACTTACTATTCAGAGTAGATACAAAACCAATTCAATCGAAAGTAAAACGTCAATTTTGTTAACTCAACCAGACACACGATCAAATAAAATCAAAACGAAAACAATTCAAATCTAATAAAAATCTATCGATGGTTATACTGGGAATGAACAACTCTTATATTTAAAGCAAAATTCCATCTATTTTAGCAAAGCAACACAATATACAGGATGAAAACATTATGCAAAAACCATTTCGAAATACAAACAGAGCTATTCGAAGATCAAATTTCAAATACTATATTACTCATGGTGACTTACAAAACTAAAACCATTTCAAAATTCATACCTGTGAGCAGCTGGCTTGGTCACGACAATTTAGAGTTGATAATGGCTGTGGCCGATTCAACATTCTTGAAAAGGATGGAGCATGTTGTCTTCTGCTTCTTATCAGCTGCTTGGAGCTTATCTCTTTGATTGGTCAACACTGCAATTTGATCTTCCAGTGATTGAATTTTCGATTGGAGTAGGGGAACATCAATGTAGTATAGTTCCAACCAAGAATCGCATTGGTCACAAGAAGGTTGTTCAGGTTTCGTAAGAGCAGGCGAGGGTTTGGACATATGGCTGAGGGTTTCGCTAGGCATTTTGATACCAGGGTAGCCAGGATTATTTTTTAGGAAAGGGGGAAGATTTGTCACAAAATCATAAGGTGGTTCGGGGCATAAACCCTGCGAGTAAGGATACTCACTGGCTAAAAAATTTTCTATGTCCGAGTCGGAATCCTCACTCAAGATTATAGGATTTGACTCAGCAGAGGGTTTAGGCTTGTTTCTAGACATTCTTGAAATGAGCCTAGCGTTCTTTTTACCCTTTGCATTAGCAGTAGGGTTTGCCTTGGGATTTCTGCTCACAGGCTTTTTAATAGTCTCGGGATTCTCAGTTCCAACGTTTGGTAAGTCGATAGGAGGTTAAGCCGAAGGCTTAGGAGCAGGCAATAGGATATGGAAGGGCATGGGGGGCACAGCCATGACTTCACTCACCACAGGCTTGTCAACCTGTATAGGGTTTGTGTCCTCGAAACCATTCCGAGCTACGAAAGCTTCCTAACTATCACCATGTAAACTCAAGTGATAAACAATGATAAGTTTAATAAGCCCATGGTGGAATAGGTTGCTGTCAGCCTTCTTCCTCTTAAACCTTTTCAACATTTTATATAGGCTGTGCTGAAAGTAAAAGGGAAAATTCAATGGGTATCCCATAAAATTCATCAGCAAACGCAGGTGGTAGAGAAACACAAGTCTGTATCGACCTTCACAGGTCACGAACTATTTGATTACTATCAAAGTATCATGCCATCGTGGTTTAAGTGCAAAGATGGGCATACCTCTGTCACAAGAGGTGACTTTGCGCGAGAGGAACAACAGTGTCCATGGAACCTCCTCGACCTTACAATTTTTTAACCAACGTTGGCCTGTGGCAGGTAACCCTGTAGTAGAACTGATAAATTCCTCGTCGATTTCCAACTGTATATCACCCACCTTGGCTCTACAGCTATCAAAGGTCATGGAAAACTGTCGTGCCACAGCTAGATTAAAACCCTCAAATCATTTCACGAAGGTAAGCCATCCGTTATCCTCTAGGTCTTTGCGGGGATTGTCAAACATTAACAAGGCTTGGTTTCCATTTGGCTCAATTCTCATGACTAGTGCCATGGATATGAGCACATTGTAAGACAAGGGTTTGTATCGTAGCAAACACGGGAATAGAGGTAAGCGGGGAATAAGGGATAGGTGTAAATGTTATCGTGCGAAGGTGGTGGAGTTTATCTCTACCATGCATAAAAATTATTTCCAAAGTACAACCGTTGATTTTCGTAGTTGTTCAACCCACTATAACATAATTAAACACTCAATTCATTTGCCCAACCAATGAAATAATGGTAAGTGTATAAACAAACGCATGTAACAAATGTTATGCCATAGTTTTAAACCATCAATATTCAATTTGAAACCAATGCCCAATGTTTAACCATGCGCGAATGTGTTTTTATAATCACCATACCAATAGTTACGAAAACATTTACATAGGGATTATATCAAAAGAAATATATAACATAAAATTTAATCATAACCCCGATGCATTTTCATGAAACCAAAGGTTAAGTAGGTCGAATAAAATGCAAGTTCAGATGCCAATGCATTACAAACTCAATGAAACCAAGTCACTCAATCAATACAAAAATGTCCAATGAGTATAGTTCGAAGGTTTTGCCAGCTGCATAACGATAAGTAAAAAGTAAGTGCAATATGCATATTGTAAGGATCATGACAGTTCAAATAATAACTTCAATGCGACTTCGAAAGACGAATTTTTTCACGCTTACAGTCATGAAAAAAAAACGAAAATAAGCATGCAAAGGCGCAAAGAATAAAAGTGTCGTTCATTTGAAAAATTGCGACGAAAAAATGATGTTTGCAAAACATTGGTGTAGGTAGTTTATAAGACAATGGAAAAATGTGATTTGGCTGCCAACAATGGAGACACACTGGTAGAAGCAGTTATCTCTGCCAAAATGAACAAATTCAGATTAGGATAGTGAAGATAATTCCAACTCGAAAATAACAACCAGAAAATAGTATAAACATCATCATTAACCAACTATTCCAGCAGTGTTTCAAAAGATGAAAACTGATAACAATCTTAAGATCGATAAGTCATGATATTAAAGAAAAAATCTCTGATACTGTTGGCATAGCCACTGCTACCAGTAGGTATCCATAGCCTCAACAGGGTTTCAATTTAACCCACTCTGACATCTGTATCCTGTTAAGAAGTTCTGGATCAGAATAAAGGGCATTAAAGAGGTTTCTTTTTTGCAAATTTTCATATACCTGACATTGCTTCGCTGCCAGCGGGCCTATTCAATACCCCAATGAAGTTGTCTTGGGGCCATGCATGCATTTACCCACTACCAGCAGACCTGTTCAGCATCCCGATGGGTTTACAAGCACTTCCCACAGCTCTTCTTAGTAATTTTTTATTTTGTTTTTCATAGATATATAGCTGAGTGGGGTGACGCTGAAAATCATGATATTTTAACATATTTTTTCAGACCTCATCATAATTTTTTAGAACCGTCCCTTATTTAGATCCAGAGATGTTTTATTTACAAAAACAACTTCCTAAGACAGGGAGACATCTTCTGAGTCATTCCTTTACGGAAAAGGGACAGCGTAAAAAGATAATGGATGATCACGACGAACTTTGCTCAGAGATCAAAATCAGTCAACTTCTTTTAAACAATAGATTTTTCCAACACAGATATAAATTTCAGAAATATACCATTGATGTTTGTACAAATTTTTCAGAAGTTATTTCAGTGAAGGAATTTTCTATCGTTTTTGTCTGAATAGCTCAGTGTACAGGTATGTGTATTTTTCAAAAACACAAACTGATAAATTCAAATCAAAATCAAAAACAGAAAGAAAATGAGAAAGCAAACAAAAATAAAATATTTACATAATATACAAGGGTTGTTATCAAGCAAAGTATCTTTTCAGGGCTTGGCCATTCACCGGGTAGGTGTCAAGCTGCCCTTCAAGATTCTGCAATCGAAAAGAACTAGAACCCAACTTTTCAGCAATTAAAAATGTTCCAAGCCATAAGTTTTGAAATTTTGTGTGCTCTCCCTTTCCTTCATGTGGTTTGTCCCATTTCAAGACGAGATCGCCTACTTCAAAATTCCTATCAGAAGTAGAGTTAGAATCGAACCAACTTTTAACCAATTTTTGATGTTGATCTAGCTTATGTTTAGCTTGGGCCCTTACTTCTTCTAGCTTCATCAAAGCGTTAATTCGGTTTTCTAGAGGGGGACAATCTTCTTCTTGGACTTTCTGTGACAACTGAAGTGAAGGAAGAAGTATGTGAGGTGGAATAATTGCTTCTCTACCATAAATGAGAAAAAAGGGGGAGTTACCTATAGCATCTTTTGGGGTTACCCTATCAGCCCACAGCGCATTTAGTAGCGCATTTTGCCAATTCTTGTGATTTTCAACCACGGTTCTCTTGATAATTTTAATCAAGTTCTTGTTTGTTGATTCTGCCAATCCGTTGCCCTGGGGGTAGTAACTAGAAGAATACTTCAGCTTAATTCCTTTTTCCAAAGAGAACTCGCTCATCTCAAGAGAAGAAAAGTAAGAAGCGTTGTCAAAGACTAGACAGTCAGGGATACCGAAATGCATGATAATATTCGAATTTAGAAAGGCAATTACCTTACTGGTGTTGACCGTTCTTAACGCAGCAGCTTCAGACCATCGAGTAAAGTAATCTGTGGTTGTCACAATAAGCTTGTGTTGTTGTGAGGATGGAGGGTTAATTGGACCTATGATATCAATGCCCCACTACTGAAAAGGAGAATCTACTGAAACGAGTTGCATAGGAAAGGCTGGTTTTTGCAACCGCCCTGATGCTTTCTGATAGATGATACATTTATGACACAAAGCGTGGGTGTCTCTAAAAAGTGTGGGCTAGTAATAACCGGCTCTTAGAACTTTATGAGCAGTGGTGTCGCCACCAAAGTGACCACCAGCTTCTCCTGCATGCAACTCGAGCAAGACTTTTTTTGCTTCGTCTTTTTCAAGGCAGTGCATCAGTACACCGTCAAAACTTTGACGAAACAGGATACAATTAACCAGATGAAAGGAGGCATACTTTAACCTCAACGCTCTTCTCTTAGGGGGGTCTAAGTGACAAGGTGTTGACCCATGTTCAAGATAGAATCTGATATCGTCGTATCAAGGACTAACTAGGTTTTGTGCGCAACAGATTAAACTTTGATCGCGTTGTTCTAGGTTTGACGTATCGTTCTCTTCTTGTTGTCCTGCTGTTAAATTAGTAACTAACTTGCATAACCCTTGGCCTCTCACTATCTGAGATGGCATGATTTCTAAGTCATACTCCTGCAAGGAGGTGACCCAGTTGGCTCTTTTTTCTCCTAGTTCCTTCTGCACTAACAAGTTCCTCACGGCTGGGTAGGGGACAATGACTTTCGTCCTTGACTTCAAAAGATAGGACCAGAAATGCTTGACTTTTTTGAAAACAATGTAGGCTTGCCGATCTACCACTGGGTAATTAAGTTCAGAGCCTTTGAAAGCGGATCTCATAAAAGCGATGGGTACTTTGTTGTTCTCGACATTCCTTTGGGTTAGGACGGCGGCATAGGAACGGTCAGAAGCAAAAGTGTAGAGTGTAAAGTCTTGGGAAAAATCTGGGCTCATGAGAGACGGAGAGTCTATTATGGCCTTCTTTATTGCATTGAAAGCTTGGTTTTCCAGGGATCCCCAGTGATATTGGGTGTCTTTCTTAATTAGGTTTTGCAAGGGTCTGACCATTTTCGAGGAGCTGGGGACAAATCTTCTCACGAAGTTAATTTGGCCTAAGAAAGAATGCATGGATTTTTTGGATGTAGGAGAGGGAAGTTTTGCGATGACTTGAGTCCTTTCGGGGTCAATAATCATCCCTTCAATAGACATAATGAATCCTAAGATTTTACCCTGTTCTACTACAAATATGGATTTTTTGGTATTTAAGGAGATGTCGTATTTACGACATCGTAGTAGAATGGCTCGTAAGTGAGCTAGATGATCATCTTTGTTTTTACAAAATACAGTCACATCATCTAAGTAAACTACGAAGGACTGATTGATTAAGCCTCGGAAAGCAATGTCCATTTCTCTCTGAAAGGTGGCACCAACATTAATCAATCCAAAGGGCATTTTGTGATAAGCATAAGTGCCCCACGGGGTACGGAAGGTAGTTTTGAGTTGGTCTCGTGGAGACATCAGGACTTGGTTGTATCTAGAGAAACCATCTAGTAAAGATATCCTCTCGGAACTAGATACCTATTAAAGGATCTGTTCCATGGGTGGGACAGGATAGTTGTCTTTATCAGACACTCTATTGAGGTTTCAGAAATCGACACAGAGTCGAATTTCCCTGTTTTTCTTCTGAACTAGGACAAGGTTGGAAACCCATTGAGTGTGCCTAACAGGAAAAATTATTTTAGCACTTAGGAGTTTATTCAATTCTTTTTGAACGGTCGGTTCTAGTTTAGGGTGCATCTTCCTCAGTTTCTGTTGGAAGGGTAAGGTTTGGGGCTTCATCGGGATGACATGTTGTATGATATTAGGGTCGAAAGTTTTGAGGTCATCGTATGTCCAATAAAAGACATCTTTAAATTCTTTGAACAATTTAATAAATGCAGCGTTTTCTTGCCGAGAACATCCCAAGCCTAGATTAATGCATTGAGGATTTTCATTAGTTCCTAAGTTTACTTTTTCATAAGATAACGAGGAACTATTGGTTTTACAGTTGATCGTCTTTTTAAATTTATCTTCAAAATCATAAAACTTCTCTAATCTAACTACAGATTTGGGTATCGAATTTACCATGTCTGATAAAGCTTCAAGAGTTTTCGGATTAGGTATTACCGTAAAATCGTGCAAATTATCGTCATGCATGCGTTTATCTATCACCGCGCCTTGAAAGGTTTCTTCCATGTGCAAAAAATTGATAATCTGTTGATCTTCGTCAAATACTCTCCAGTTCGTGATGTTGTCAGGAACGGATGGTGGAAACAACAACTCAACGGAGAATGCATCTGGAGACAAGCCTTCTGCAGGAAGAAGTTTAGAAGATACATTAGCTAATAGATCTTCTTCAGCATTATTTAATCTAGGAATGGAATTTATATTGAAAGCGGAAAATTTATTCATTAAACTCCATACCTTGGACTGGTAGCTTTTGATATGCAGAGAGAGACAGTGGATAGAATCTCTTACCTGTCTAACCACTATTTCAGAGTCACCAAATACAACCAGGTTTTGAATGTTCATATCCAAAGCTTTCCTGAGACCTTGCAGTAAAGCCTCATATTCTGCAATATTATTAGTACATTCAAATTCTAGTCTACATGCAATTAATGTCTTGTTACTTGCTGGATCGATAATGATGCAACCTGCTCTGGCTCCTTCTTTGGACTTTGACCCGTCGAAATACAAATACCAAATTTGATTTTCATCGGATACATGAGACTGTTTCTTGGAAGTTGTTGGCTATGCATACACTACAATCTTGGACTGTTGTTCTGGATTGGTGATAGGTGAAACCTCAGCCATGAAGTTGCCAAAGAAGGTTTCCATCCCTTGTACTTTAGGTGTATCCACAGAAGGTGTATATGGTCCGTTGGGATCGTTTAAATCTGTGACCGTGAACTTAAGGTAGCACTCATGATTCACCTTTATTTTATTAGGCTTGTCGTTGTCTGGAAGCCATAGATGAGACCAATCTGTCACGAAGTAATCGTGTAGCTGCTCCGACTAGTCCCTGCTTAAAAACAGACCATAGACTTTTGGAATATCCACAAAAATTATATCAATAACTTGATGAACCTTGGGTTTAGACGATAATCTAATAAGCACATTCTTTAGTTCGCCTGTAACTTTAACATTTGTTCGATCAAGTTGTATGATTTTTAAATTCGAGGGTTCAACTTCAGCATTAATTTTCTGGAAAACGGACCAAGGCATCACATTGGATGACGCTCCTGAGTCTACCATACAATTGTGCATGTTTCTATTAAAAATCTTGAAAGTTAACAGGAAAGGAGGTACATTTTTGTGAGTATTAAGAGTAATATCTTGTGGATTTTTACTCGTAGTTTCTAAAGCTACTTTATCTACATTATTTACATTACTTACAGGAAGGCTTCCTTTATCTTGAGAATCAGGATTATTTTTAGTGGAATTCTTCTGAGGGACTTTGCTTTGCACAACCTTGTTACTACTTGAATTACCATTTTTTCCATTCTCTGAAATATTTTGCAACATTTTTTGAAGTAGAAATGGAAATTTCAATAACTCATAAATAGAAATGTTAGCCCTTAACTTTTTAAGATCTTCAACAACATCATAATCTAATTTGGGGTTCACATTGTTCTGTTTAGTCTCAGTTGATTTAGATTGCTTTGGAGGTGAAGTTATAGTGTTTTCGGTAGAAGGTCTGCTTGTTGTCTTACTCTTAGTGTTATAAGGGTGGACTGTCTCAAAATTATCTTGAAAGATGCTATCCGAGAAGTGTCCAAAAATGTTTGGAGAAGACTCTTCTTCTTGGACTGTCTCTTGTTCAACTGCCTCCTCAGGAATCTCAGGAGGCATCAAGTTATCTTGGGCTTCTAAAATTGTTTGAAGAGCACATTGCAAACTTTCTAGGTTAAGGCCCTCGGTGGTTGGACTAGGTCGGTTGGTAGGAAAATGTTTTCAGAAAGGAGGTTTGTAGGGTCCTTTACTCGAGGATGTTTCTTCAATTTACCTTTTTAAGTCTATAAATTGATTTGACATTTTTTGAACAACTTTAGTTAGGTTTTCCAAACCAGAATTTTCAGGTTGTGTTTTACTTTGAGTGGGCCTGGGTAGGATTTCAATCTTCTTTTTGGAAAAAAAACTAGTCTCAGTTTCATTGCTAGAAGAGTCTTTAAGACTAAGTATGTCTTTTTAAATCTGGCTGGCCTCCTTGAAGGCCTCTAACAACGTGGATTTCTTAGATCGTTTAACCCAAATAGCTATACTTTGATGCAAATCTTTAGTGTAGTATGCTATTATAAGACTCTCAACAGGCATGGAATCCGTAGGGATTCAGTTTTTAAGTGTTAAGAATCTTTGATTAAAGTCTTTAAATTTTTATTTTGGGTTCATTCTTAAGCTAGAAAGATCCATGACTAGGACTTCCGAAGGTTTACCGTCTCCGAACTTTTCCAAAAAGAATGACTCAAACTTTTCCCAAGACACGATGGTATGGGGTTGTTGGGCAAAGTGCCAAGTGGATGCATTACCCTTGAAAGTATAAGGGAACAACCTATAGACAATGTCTTCATGTTCAACATTGCAGAGTCTTATGGCTAACATAATTTTTTTTATGTGATCTTTAGCTATCTATTTTGAGTCAGGATCAAACTTGGGAAGCCATTTCTCTGGGTGTTTAGGTAAAGGGTGTTGAGCTCCAGGTACAGCTACAACATCCTGATCAAGCTAGGGTCTAGCAGGGTTGTTCTAATTTTCCATTGGGGTAGTAGGTGTGGAAGTATGAGAAGGGGAATTGCCTTCTTCAAAGGAATCTCCTCCAGAAGAGGAAGGAGATGATGGAGGTGGTGAAGGAGGTATCCCAGATCCTCTTGCAGTAGGATTTAAGATTGGATCTGAAGGATTCACAGTAGGATCGGTGCCTCCTAACTGTTCTATAATATCAAAGAAATCCAAAGGTTGTCCCCACGGATGGTTTGGTTGCCTCAAACGGGCTAAGGCACTATGTGTTTTAATAAGAGATTGGTGTACAATCTCTTGTATGTCACCACCTGTAGGATTAGGGGTTTCTAGCTCAACTGTGATCTGTGGATCGTCGGTTGAAGTAATTGTTGTTTGAAGGGAAATATTATCGTGTGAACGGCTTCTAGTCACTATAAGTGAGCGATTAGGGGGTGGAGGAGTCTTGTGACCACCTTTTGCCATTAATTAAGTTCAAGCCCTCCTTCTAGCGCCATTTGTTGATGGGCGAAATTGACCGTCTGTCAATTGAGAGAGTGGAACCGGTCCGGGGTTGTCTAATAACCCAAGCCGTTTGGGATGAACCATCCTGATGGGTTTAGCGGCTCCATTAGCCGATATAAGGTACTAAGAAAACAAAAAAAAAAAAAAACTAATCTAAACTAACTAATCTAACTAAAACTAAATAAAACAAACTAATAAACTAATCTAATTAAAACTAACTATTAAAACAAACTAAACTAATCTAATTATTATAAATACAATCTACTTACTACTACTATACTAACTCTAACTAATTAACTATCTAACTACTGACTGAAATATAACTTATTCACAAAATGTACAATATCCACAATTTACAGATTTAAATAAAACCTGAAAAACTCATTAATAATCTGCCCTAAGACAGAGGAAGATGTTTTTTTTTCGTTGATTTTATAATTTTATGAAAAGAAATAAAACAAAAAACTAACTAAACTAAATCACTAATTTAAACTACAAATATATCTAACTAAATTACTAATAGTATACTAAAGAAATTAACAAAAATAATCACAAACTGACCTGGAGAAATGCTCCAGATTTTCCCTGTGTGTGATGATCTTCTAAGTTGATCAGAGGGAGGAAACTCGGACCGAATAATCCAAAAGCTTCTCGTAAACAATAGCTGCAATGCTCTTTAATTTTTTATATAGGACAAACAAGACATAAAAATCACAACAATCATATAATTTATAAATCTCAACAATTAGGTAAACCTGTATGCAAAGACCTATACAAAATAATCCAATTGATGAAGAAGAGAAATCTGTCATTCATGAACTGAATCAAGTAATTGTTGTGTTTTTAAATGTTGAAAGAAGTCAGACATGGATCATATTAATTAAATCATATCACTTTGCAAAAGACTAAGATAGATAAAGTAGTCACTAATCAAATGCAAATTGATAGGCATAAACATGAAACAAAATATTGATATTATGAAAAGCAAAAGTTGTAGCAGAACATCAACTTCTGTCTCTGTTTGTATTAGAAATCCATATCCTTGTTCTCCCATTAATGAGGATGATCCTTATTACAAAAATAATAAGTATTTATAAGTTTTCCACATGGAAAAACCTCCATGTGGAAGTTATCAAACTGTTTACATAAATCTGGGAAGATATCCCAAAGTTGACTAAACTAGGAAACTAAAATAAAAATAAAACATCCAAATATACCCTAGACTGTCCAACATGTCCCATGCAATTCGAATTCACCTGAAAAGGGTCCAAAATGAACAAGTTAGAAGGATCTTTTATTAATAAAATGATGAAAATCAAATTCTATAGACTAGCTACAGAATCATATGATTCTGTAGCTAGTCTAAATAAGATACAAAATCAACGTTAAAATCAATTCAAAATCTTTTAAATATTTCAATTTAATTGACATCCAATAACCATTTGAAAACGAATCATTTAATTTGAAATTATTATACCATTCGAAATCAAACAGGATCAAAATCATTCAACCGAATACAGAGGTAAGTGTACTCTGTTTCTTTTACCACAAAGTCGGGTCAACAGAATCATAATCGAACGATTGTGAAATCGTTTCATATCCAATTGAAATCGACATGATCAAACAAAATGCAGACAATCGTTATGTTGCTTCAACAAGAGATATGATCGAATTGAATAGGATCATTTTCAAATTTTCATACGATCTAAGCCATGAGCGAGTTAAACCATAACTGACTCGTAACTGTCCACAAACAAAATCGTAATAGGATCGATCAATTAATAACAGAGTTCATAATAGATATCCGATCATTTGTTATTGCACAGTGGGTAAACAAAATCAATTGACTTTGATAAAAAACGTTCCAATCAAACGAATTATAACCGGATTTGACCAATTCGTTTTACAAACAAAGCATCAATTATAATCCAAATTCAACTCATAGAACAATCTTGCCAACTCAGAATAAAAGCGAACAACTAATGTTTTCACATAGTTGTTATGACTCAAAAATCATTCCATGATTCAAGCACGAATATTATTTGCACAGTTTTAAATGAGAGCATTGTTTCCATGAAAACAAAGTCATTATTCCCAAATTGGAAACGATTGAATATAGAACATTAGATGACACAGTATCATAACAACCAAAATCATTCACTAATCATAGTATATGAATCATAAAGAAAACAAATACAGACCCGATCGTATTCTAAATTGAGCATGAAAAACTTACTATTCAGAGTAGATACAAAACCAATTCAATTGAAAGTAAAACGTCAATTTTGTTAACTCAACCAGACACACGATCAAATCAAATCAAAATGAAAACAATTCAAATCTAATAAAAATCTATCGATGGTTATACTGGGAATGATCAACTCATATATTTAAAATAAAATTCCATCTATTTTAGCAAAGCAACACAATATACAGGATGAAACATTATGTGAAAACCATTTCGAAATACAAACAAAGCTATTTGAAGATCAAATTTCAAATACTATATTACTCATGGTGACTTACAAAACTAAAACCATTTCGAAATTCATACCTGTGAGCAGCTGTCTTGGTCACGACAATTTAGAGTTGATAACGGCTGTGGCCGATTCAACATTCTTGAAAAGGATGGAGCCCGTTGTGTTCTGATTCTTATCAGTTGCTTGGAGCTTATCTCTTTGATTGGTCAACACTGCAATTTGATCTTCCAGTGATTGAATTTTTGATTGGAGTAGGGGAACATCAATGTAGTATAGTTCCAACCAAGAATCACATTGGTCACAAGAAGGTTGTTCGGGTTTCGTAAGAGCAGGCGAGGGTTTGGACATATGGCTGAGGGTTTCACTAGGCATTTTGATACCAGGGTAGCCAGGATTATCTTTTAGGCAAGGGAGAAGATTTGTCACGAAATCATAAGGTGGTTCGGGGCATAAACCCTGGGAGTAAGGATACTCACTGGCTAAAAAATGTTCTATGTTTGAGTCAGAATCCTCACTTAGGATTATAGGCTTTGACTCAGTAGAGGGTTTAGGCTTGTTTCTAGCCATTCTTGAAATGAGCCTAGCATTCTTTTTACCCTTTGCATTAGCAGTAGGCTTTGCCTTGGGATTTCTTCTCACAGGCTTTTTAATAGTCTCGGGCTTCTCAATTCCAACATTTGGTAAGTCGATAGGAGGGTAAGCCGAAGGCTTAGGAGCAGGCAATAGGATATGGAAGGGCACGGGGGGCACAACCACGACTTCACTTACCACAGGCTTGTCAACCTGTATAGGGTTTGTGTCCTCGAAACCATTCCGAGCTACGAAAGCTTCCCAACTATCACCATGTAAACTCAAGTGATAAAAAACGATAAGTTTAATAAGCCCATGGTGGAATAGGCTGTTGTCAGCCTTCTACCTCTTAAACCTTTTCGACATTTTATATAGGCTGCGCTGAAAGTAAAAGGGAAAATTCAACGGGTATCCCATAAAATTCATCAGCAAACGCAAGTGGTAGAGAAACACAAGTCCGTATCGACCTTCACAGGTCACGAGCTGTTTGATTACTATTAAAGTATCATGCCATCGTGGTTTAAGTGCAGAGATGGGCATACCTCTGTCACAAGAGGTGACTTTGCATGAGAGGAACAACAGTATCCATGGAACCTCCTCGACCTTACAATTTTTGAACCAACGTTGGCCTGTGGCAGGTAACCCTGTAGTAGAACTGATAAATTCCTCGTCGATTTCCAATTGTATATCGCCCACCTTGGCTCTACAACCATCAAAGGTCATGGAAAACTGTCGTGCCACAACTAGGTTAAAACCCTCAAATTGTTTCACGAAGGTAAGCCATCCGTTATCCAACAGGTCTTTGTGGGCATTGTCAAACATTAACAATGCTTGGTTGTCGTTTGGCTCGATTCTCACGACTGGTGCCATGGATCTGAGCACATGGTAAGCCAAGGGTTTGGATCGTAGCACACACAGGAGCAGAGCTACCCGAGCTAACAGAGGTAAGCGGGGAATAAGGGATAGGCATAAATGGTATCGTGCGAAGGTGGTGGAGTTTATCTCTGCCATGCATAACAATTATTGCCAAAGTACAACCGCCGATTTTCATAGCTGTTCAACCCACTATAACATAATTCAACACTCAAGTCATTTTCCCAACCAATGAAATAATGGTAAGTGTATAAACAAACGCATGTAATGAACGTTATGCCATAGTTTTAAACCATCAATATTCAATTTGAAACCAATGCCCAATGTTTAACCATGCGCGAATGTGTTTTTATAATCACCATACCAATAGTTACGAAAACATTTACATAGGGATTATATCAAAAGACATATATAACATAAAATGTAATCATAACCCCGATGCATTTTCATGAAACCAAAGGTCAAGTAGGTCGAATAAAATGCAAGTTCAGATGCCAATGCGTTACAAACTCAATGAAACCAAGTCACTCAATCAATACAAAAATTTCCAATGAGTATAGTTCGAAGGTTTTGCCAGTTGCATAACGATAAGTAAAAAGTAAGTGAAATATGCATATTGGAAGGATCATGACAGTTCAAATAATGACTTCAATGAGACTTCGAAAGACGAATGTTTTCACGCTTACAGTTGTGAAAACAAAATGAAAATAAGAATGCAAAGGCGCAAAGAATAAAAGTGTCATTCATTTGAAAAATTGCGATGAAAAAATGATATTTGCAAAACATTGGTGTAGGCAGTTTATAAGACAATGGAAAAATGTGATTTGGATGCCAACAATACCTGGCCAAAATTAATGGCTCTTGACTGCTGCCACAATATTTTGATATCCAGGGTGCCTAGCATAAGGCATGTTATGAATTTCTTTAAGAATCACAAGTTTCAGACACTGGACATTAGGTACATAAACTTTGTTCTTGTACAAAATTATTCCATCGGTTCCCAATTTATAATTTTCTACTTTCTATGGAATCTCACCTTGTTGTATCTTTGCTACCAACTCCCTGTACTGCAAATCTGTATTTGCAACCTACAAAATTATTCCCTTTATATTAGTTTGGTACATGCTAATGAATGTAGCATGTAATTTGTGCACCTTCCTTTTGAGTGCATCAACCACCTTGTTTTACTTCCCTTTGATATGCTTGATATCAAAGTCACATTCACACAGAATCTCCAGCCACCTACTCTTCCTAGCGTTTAGGGTGGGCTAGTCAAACAAGTATTTCAGACCATTGTGGTCTATTCTCAATTCAAATCTCCTCCCGATGAGGTAATCTCTCCATTTCCTCAGAGCGTGAACGATGGATGCTAACTCCAAATCATGAGTTACGTAGTTCCTTTCATGCTCTTTCCACTTTATGGAATCATAACAGATTATGAATCCATTCTGGTTGAGGACTCCTCCCAACCCTTCTTTACATGCATCTATGCACACCATGAAATCCACATTTGGGTATGCAATCCTCAGTATTGGAGCACTGGTTAACAACTGCTTCAATTGTTGGAATATTTTCTCACACACTTCAGTCCACTGAAACTTCTTTTCCTTCCTTTGCAAGGAAGTGATAGGGTAGGATATCTTTGAGAACCCTACAATAAACCTTCTGTAATAACCCACTAGACCCATAAAGGATCTGACTTCCATCACGTTCTTTGGCACTGACCATTCTCCGATGGCCTCAAACATCTCAGGATCCATGACGATCCCTTATTCTGAAATTATATGCCCCAAGTAATGGATCTGTTCCTGATAAAATGATCATTTTCTCAACTTGGCATACAGCTAGTGCTCTCTAAGCACTTGCAACACCATCCTTAGGTGTTGTTCATTCTCTTCCTCTAACTTGTAATACGCCATAATTTCATCCAGGAAGACTATGACAAACTTGTCTAGATAGTCCCTGAATACACCATTCATCAAGAACATAAAAACAATAGGTGTGTTCGACAGTCCAAACTGAACCACTATGAATTCATAGTGGTCGTACCTTGTTCTGAAGGCATTGTTTCCAATATCTTCATCCATAATTATTACCTGCTGATATCTCGATCTGATATCTATCTTTGAAAATACCTTTGCATCCTTCAATTGATCGAAGAGGTCATCAATCCTCGACAAAGGGTACTTGTTCTTAATAGTTACTTTGCATAACTGTCTGAAATCAATACACAACCTCAATGTTCCATCCTTCTTCTTCACGAATAGTTTCGGGGCACCCCAAGGTGACACGCTTGGGAAAATGTACCCCTTCTTTAGAAGCTCTTCAAGCTGTAATTGCAACTCTTTCATCTCTGGTGTACTCATTCTATAAGGATCTTTCGACACTAGAGCTGATCCAGGCATCAAATTTATAGAGAAAACTATATCTCTCTTCAAAGGTAGTCTGGCTACCTCATGAAATACATCTTTAAACATTGTTAATACTGCATGGTCTCCAATATTTGACACCTCATATCTGGATTCTTCCTCCACATGGGCTCCAAACAACTGACAGCATTTCCTGTAGCATTTCTTCAACTGTAATGCTGAAATTTCTCTGCCAACAACAACTCTAGGAATTCCTTGGATTGTTTTTCAATTCCCCTCCTCATCCAGGCAAGTAAATCCCTTGTTACGACAGCCCAGGAGGGCATGGTGTTGGTCCAACCAATATATCCCAATTAAACAGTCATATGAGCCTAAAGGAAGAATATTCAATTCAACCTTCGTGCTCAATCCTTTCATGTCCACAGGACAGGACTTAACCAACTCATTGACTTTCCGCATGGTTCCTGTATCCAACTGCAAAAACCAAGACTTTTCATGTCTACTTCTTGATAAATGCAAACCTTCCACCACTCTAGGATCTATATAACTATGGCTAGCCCCTGAATCAATTAAACCAGTAAGTGGTCAGTTGCTAATCATACCTTCCACTTCAATCATGTGTGATTGAAATTCAACTTGCTTGTTGTCCAGGGCTGCGTAGATCCTTGTCATTCTATTGCCCATGTCCTCCACTATTTCATCTTGCTGAACATTGTGGATGTCTCTCGCTTTATCATTTCTGTGGGGCAATCTCTGTACCTATGGTTTCCTTTACAACCCCAAAACTCCATAGGTGTCTGCTTTGGCAATTGACCACCCACTTCAACCTTTCTGGGCTCTCTAAAAGATGGTTTTTCTAGAGGTTTTTTTATGAAAAAGGGAGGCTTTTTTCCCTTTTTCCTTTGTTCCTTTTTGAACTTCTTCTTGTCTTCCCAAGCCTTATGGAAGGTAGGATTTTCTCTCCGTTGTTCATATAAACATTTCTCTCTTCTTATCATTTCTTCCATAGACTTAGGGTCATCATACTAAATCTTGTCACCAATAGAAGGGGGTAATCCACTTAGATACCTCTGAATCTTGATAGTCTCCTCCTTGGTGAACGAAACATACTTCAGCAATTCCAAAAATCTTCGCTTGTATTCATCAATGGTCATGTTGCCCAGTTTGAGTTCGAAGAACTCTTTCATCTTTTTGTCATAATATATTTTAGTCAAATATTTCTTCTTGAAATACCTTTTGAATTCCTTCCAAGTGATATCTTTCTCTCTAATGTGTTTCTCTTGCAAAAGTTGATCCCACCACATGGATGTTTTTCCTTTTAGTTGATACATCGTAATTCTTCCTTCAGTGTGAGAGGAATAATTCTGCAATTGGAAGTACTTCCTCATGACTAGCAGCCATGTCTCGACATGTTCTTCCTTCTGGTGTTCTCCATCAAACGTGGGAGGATTAATATTATTCATTTCTCCTTTCATTTCATCCACCCCATACCTCCTAGGCTTCTTAGTAGGTGATGGGATTGAACTACTATGTGCTTCCTTACCAAAATTCTTTAGGGAGTGACAACGATGTCTGCTAACACTCCTCGATCTTCTTTTTCTCTTAGGGGTCCTGCAACTCCCTATTTTTCTTGTGTCACTCTCCTTTTCCAATTTCCTTTCTATTCTTTCCATACTCTTCAACATATTTAAGTGGAATTCACCCTGTTGATGCCTAACTCTCATGAGCTTTCAGCTATCATCTCAGGGAGCCTGGGTGTCTTTCTACAATCTTTCAATGATTTTCATCATATTCCCTTCCTTATCCATTTCTTTTCCGTGCCCATTGGAGTTTGATACTTCAACTCCCAAGTTGACATCCCTTCCTTCTCTTTCATTCTATGAATTGGAGACAATACGAACCTCTTTCATTCTTTTCTCTCAAGAACAACCATATTCATTTTTGGCACTTGTTAAACTTCTGAAAACACACGTGCATACAATAGGGATTTGTCAGGTCATCATTCCTTAACAATTCCACATAACTCATAAACCAAATGATTCAAGAAAACATTCAGTTTCCCATGAATATTTTGAGATTTACTCAGCTTTGTAACTTTCGGGTGATATCCCCCTTCTTTCCTAGTCCCCAACCCATGCGATCAAAGTCCTTGACCAACATTAGACCCCTAGGTGCTACTCGGGATTTTGACCTTCAGGGATTTCAAGGAAGACACAACTATCCTTCAGAGTTTTGATTACAAAACTTGAAAAGTAGGGTGGATCAACAGTCCACGTTTACACAACATCCAATGGTTAAAATCCATTGCGGTCTTTCCATCCTCAAATTTTTCATATCTTCAGGACTTCAAGGTTTTGAGTCTTCAGACCTCAGGAGTTCCCACACTTGTTTCCTCCCAATCTTCTGACATCCTATATTACGAATTACTTTATCCCCTTCAGGCCCATGTAATATAATTGTTTCTAACAACAATGATGGCACGTGGCATGCTTAGGAGGGTCCACGTCACCTTTGGCGATGTCATCGGGTCCTACCAAGTTCAATTTTATTTTCAGGAGTTCGGGTTTCGGGAGCTTGTGCGTCAACACATCTCTCTTTTCCCGATAGTCAAATCCTCGAAAGGTTTCCAGGATAACTCTCCTGCACCTTCTCTAGATTTGATGTTCGTGAGGGATATCATTTCCTCTTGATCAAATACAATGGCTCCAACACTTCATGCATTGAGATATCTCTCTCTCTCTCTATTCAAATACCACACCGACTGCGGTTTTATAATGCCTCTACACCTCCTGATCTTTGTAACATGACCAAGCATCTCCTTGCCACTCGGGAACATTCTAGGGTCCAAAAATTAGTTCTTCCAAACACAATTTCACTCGATACCTTGGGTCCAAAGACCACTTATCCAGGCCATCCAGGCTCAACGTGGAAACTATGGCTCTGATACCATACTGTAACTCCACCGGCCATCAACCCACTTGTCGAGCAACGTTACTACATGGAACATTCTCATACTCGTATATAAAACATGCAGATTAAACTTAATTAACATATTTACGTAAACAACTCAGAGAAAAGACACAATTACTTCTAGCATACATAATCCATGGCATTAACAATAATTCATGATTACGACAGAATACATGATGATCATACAAGCAACACATACATGCATAACATAATATTAAGCACAATTGGTACTCATTTTTTGAAATGAAGGTAACACCACCAACTGCGTGCAGACCTTCCACGAACCTCGTAGCCTTAGACCGCACTGCTCATCACTCTCAGCAGTAGGTCACCCTCGATCTGGGACTAAGCTCCACCAGGCAAGGAAGTCCTAGGCTAGGAAAGGTCAACAAGAATACACACAGTTATAGAGGAATGATTCTCTCCTATGAGTCACTTACGCCCACTGCTCACAGAATCTCATTCCCCACATGCCTGTCCCACCCCAGGAGTATACACCTTCACTATCACCAATATATTCCTTCGAATGCTAAACCTCCCTTTCCTTGGGCTTCAACAATAGACCAAACCAAAAGTCTTTGAGCTCAATGGCACCTACAGGACCCTTTCTAGGAAATCTCACTTCCTCTGGGCACTTTCTCACCTGGAGAGAGTTGCTCATAGGCTTGGTAACCTACCTCTTAAACAAAAACCACATCCCTCACCTAGATAGAGAGGTTTACACACAAGCCAACCAACCATGAGGCTCAGCACGAACATGCATTTACTAGCAAGACACACTCAGTCCAACACTGTGTGACCACCATAGTCATCGAACACCCAAAACTGGTGACAGACAGATGCTATAGCATAACAAGGTTCGATAATTATGGGACACATTAGTTTTCTCAACTAGAAACACATGATGACTTCTTGGTTCTAGTTTCGGAATTGCATAAGGGTGCACATAGATCTCACGCATAGGCTTAAACTGTCTAGGTAAGGGATCTAATAACAAACACCAGACAAAGGTTGATCATGGAAAACCACGAGTTTAGATGGAGGATGGTGAATGGAGGGTTGAACCCCAGACTCAAGTGATGGATGCAAAAATGCAAAAAGAACGCCCAACATGGCTTATTTCCTAGGTTAAATTGCATGTGCCTGGGTCGACACATGTCACGCATGAAGTTGCATGTGCTCCATTAGCATGCGGGAACTTAGAACAAAACATATACATTTACACAGTACTTTGGAAAAATAATAAATTATTATTCCCAAGGGCTTAAGTCCCAAAGCTTAGCCCCTCTTTCTTACCTTTAATCCCCCTCTCCCTTACCCAGGCTTTGTGGAAGCTCAGTCCCCCATCACTCATTCATCGTGGTCGGTCCACACGCTAAGATTTTTATCTTTTATTAATAATGTGCATAATTACATGTACAAAATCAGGCTCCTGGCCTTTAACACTTAGGCTCTCCGGCCTAATAAACACATAAGCCTATCATTTTATCAATACTTGTCTCACAAACCTACAAAACATTATTTACTAAACATGATTACAACATGGCTCGTCCTTTGGGATACTACAAAGGCTACAATGAGATAGATTATTTCGTAAAGAAACTCTTGCAATAGATAAAAATACTTCGATACGAAGTACGAATACATGAATTTGATGCTTGAAAATAAAGCACCAGAAGGATAACAAGCTTTTATATAAAAAACATGGAGATTTTTGAATACTTTTTTAAATATACATTGTATTTAATGCACTTAGTAAAGTTCATAAATAAGGGGGAAGGGAATGTAATACCCCTGGTTGACCCCATTTGTAATTAAGAATATAGGCTAGTGAGCCATGATACTTTGAGGCCAGGGTTCCTGTGTAGTAAATAGGTCAGTGAGACTTATGCTTAAAGGGCCTCTAGGCCTATCTTGTGTATTATGTAATCACAATTAGGTATTAATAAAATCACACCACTATTGCAGACTAACCCGAAAAAAGAGTCAGTGGGATAAATTCCACTAGAAAGGGAAAAGGGGATAAGAGTATAGGAAAGGGGATAATCCTAGGGGCTTAGGCCAAGGGAATATTTTAATAATATTCCTAAATTCACTTGATAAAATACATATAGTTATCGTCTGTACCCAAAGAAAGGGAAAGAACCACTAAGTGGGTGCATGAGAGGTTTATGAGGTGACAAGTGTCAACTCATGAACATGAAAATATAATGGGGAAACTTAGCGCATTTTCCCCATGATATCTACCATTCTCACAAGGGTGGGGAGGAAGGATCTCTACTTCCACCATTCATGCCCTATTGTCATCACCATTTTTTTGTAGTGAGGAATCCTTGGGGTGGTTTTTGGGGAAAATTAAGCTAAAGAGGTGGGTTTTCAGGACCGTGTGCTAATAAAGAGGTGGGTTGCAAGCTAGTATGTTGTAGAAGAGGTGGGTTTTGTTAGAACAAATATTAAAATTTATAAACTTTGTATCCCTCTCCAAATGTTTTGTCGGTCGCGTTAGCTTTTACTCTTTGTGTCGCCTAGTGTAAGATTTTTAGCTGCAGTGAAACTCTAAATCTTTCGTCATTTTTTCCAAGCTTCTCTACCATCAAAATATCAAATCCTTGCATGATATTTTTTAAGTCCCTTCTATTAGCGCTCAAACTGTACCATCGAAATTTTTAAGCACCTTCATCAGATTAAGGCTAGATTTGCCCATTCCCGAGGTCTTTAACCAGTTGTTTTAACTT
>JZKD02S1655224.1:1652641-1669228 GCA_000966675.3 Picea glauca
TGATTTAATTAATTAATTAAATATTAATAAAATGAAAGTCACTTTGGAGGGACAAGGTGAGCCAAAAGGTATAAAAGGAAGGCAAGGGCCTCTACTCGTCATTCATGTATGATCTCATTTTGATTTCTAGCTTCTAGCTAATGAGCCCAATATTGGGGGTTTTGAGGGTTTTGACATAACAAACCCTAGAGGATGATTCGGTGGTGAAAGATTCCACCTATCTTGTCCCAAGCTTGGTATCATAGATGAAATACTCTCCCACACCATTCTAGTTCTATATCTACTCAATTGCAGGAAGATTCTACATCAGTTTCATGTGCAGATAGCGAGAGGGCGCACTAGTTGAGGGATTCCAGCAAGAGGGGCGCACCATCTTTGGAGAGAGATTCATTGTAGGATATTGTCAGGGCCGTTGAGGATTCTATCACTTGGGTTTTCATTGCAGGGCCTTGGACATCAGATCTAGTGCTTTCTGAGATAGTTTTATGGCTCAGATCATTTCTTGAGCAGTGGGGCGAATTGAAGAGAAGGAGGGTGTTTTTGAGATCCATATCTAGTCCGTTTGGAGGGGTTACACTTCAGATATGACCCTGACACTTTATCTAGTGACTTGCAGTGTCCCGATCTATATTTCTGGAGAGTTTCAGAGCATTTGGAGGCCTCCTTTAGCAAGGTCGAATTATCTAGGGCTTCAGTGATCCAGTGGGGCTCACCATTCAGTGGGGGATTTCAGATCTACGGAGATAGAGAGGGATCTTGGAGATTCGGGCACCTGGGTTATTCTTACCATCACCTGATCTATCAGTTGGCATATTTCTTAGGGTGATTGGACACTTTTGGCAGAAGGGCCGAGTTATTGAGGGTTTCATCCTTATATTGGAGCGTGGCATTCTTCAGCTGGAGAGTTTGGCATTCATATTTGCTTGTATTGATCTTCATTTCTTATTCAGCCTTTGGAGGCATATTTTGTATTAGCGAGAACATTTTGTAGCAGCTCTTATCTATTTTCTATCTTCTTGGCCATCTATTGAGCATTCCAGATCGACATCTTCATTATAGCAGGTTTCTCTATTTTATGAATAAAGAAGAATTGAGATGTTTTGGCTTGTCTATCTTATTGCATATGGTTGAGGTATGTGCCATGGCTATCTCTTTATGTTATTTGTTGCATACACACATATAAAAACATCTAAAAAGTAGATCAACAAAGTGTTTGACGAAATACCACAACCAGGAATTTTTTTTAAAAAGACACCGAAATAGTGACGATCCTTGCATAAAGGCTTGGGATCATTACAGACTGGTTGGAGAAGTATATTTTTAGTGATATACATGAGATATTGTTTGGAGGAATCCATCAAGAGCTATACAATTGGCTATCTAGATTAGTTGATACCTAGCTCAAGATCCGATCTAGACTTCCTGTGGTCTGGAAGTCAGAGTTGATCAAGAAGGTCAAGGAAGATGATAACACTATATCACGAGTAGTAAATCACTGGTTCGATAGTACCAATGGAGGGTACATCACAGAGTTTTTTGTTGACAGGGTAGATTCATACAACCAAGCTGAGAGATATTTATTTAAGTGACCCAGAGGAAAATTTTTACAATTCTTGAAGCTAAGACTCAATATGTTGTTGCATGAGAAAAACATATTGAAGATACAATAGATTGGTTGGATACAGAAAGAATAATGTTAAAAAATTCAGACAGCGACAACGACACAAAAGCTGGACATACACATAGTGGGAAAGTGTTCAGATAAGTCCATATTGTGAACTTGTTTAAGAAGAACTACGAGGAGGAGGGTTTTTATAGTGGAGAAGAAGCAGATCTAACATACGAAGAACATTCCGAACCCACTGGGGTAGAAGAAGGACAAGCTGCAGAGCTTCGTTTAGGAGGACCTAAAGGCTCATAAACCGTGTAGAACATTGAACTAAGTACTATTATCCTTCCTGTTGATTCAATATTAAGAAATCAGAGTAATCCCAATCACCAGAGTGTCAAGAGCACTATCCTTAGTATCCCACCACATATTCAGTCAGGAACCCTAGGAATATCTATGAAAGATGAGATGAGACTTCCTATCTTTTGGGTAGATGGATCTGAAGATCCTAACTAGCATTGTTTCATCTGTGAAGCTATATGGAACATTAAGAATGTCACAGATGAAGCCGTCAAAAGAACCCAGTTCAGTACAACTCTCAGAGATCACGCACTGAGTTGGTACATGAAACTCATCCAAGGACTTGCACAACCTAAGCCATTGAATTAGATTAAGAATGCGTTGATTGCAGAATTTAAGAAACCTATGTCAGAGTCATAATATATCACAGAGCTGAAAGAGATCAAGCAGAAGGTGGCCAAACCTGTGTGGGAATTTGATCAAATATTCAAAACCTTGACAGGCAGATTAACTTTTCAGATCCCATATGAACAAAAAAAAGAATGGTTCATTCTTCCCCTCCTACCACAAATATGAGTTCCCCTGATGCAACAAAAGATTGCTTTATAGGATGAGGCGTTGGAGATAACCATGAAGCTTGAATCAGCCCCTATGGGAGAATCCAGCTCAGGTATGAGTCAGATCCTAAGTCAGCTAACTAGTTTGTCTCTGGAGGTCGAAGATATGAAGAAATACAAGGGAAAAGATAAAAGAGAAGATAGTTGGTGTGTTAGATGCAGATCAGAAAGCCATGACAAGGAACATTGGCCTCTATTCAATGAATAGTTGGCTTATGGAGCCCAGATCCCTTTGAATCAAGTCACCTTACCCTAGTGAGAAGTATGCAGAAATAGACATCGTACTGGTGAGTGCTATTATATGCAAAAGTATGTTTAGACACCTATGAATTTGTACTGCACATTCTATAAGTCTATATGGCATGATGATAGGATTGTAGGGATTAAGATATCATGCATGAAAGGTCAAGAGACATATATAAGATCCAAGGCAAAGTACAATAAGAGTGAAATTCCACATAGTATAACTCTCTTGGGAGAGGAAACTTCAATCCTCACAGTGGATTCAAAGGAAGAGGAGGAGGAGGAGGAATGAGTAGAGGCTAAGGATAGATCATCTGTTATAACTTTGCACAACCAGGACACCTTGCAAGGGGTTGTCAGAACCCTTGTACCACTTGCAACTACTGTAGCTCATTTGACCATGTTATACAAGAATGTCCTGTGCTGCTAGCTAAGCTTAAGGAAATACGAGGACCTCAGTAGAACCCGCAAGTGAAACTGATCTATGATGAACCTCGCGAAGGAGACCCTATAGTTTCTTTTTTAACTAGAGGAGGCATTGTTATAGGAGAAGACAGACTGACCCAAGGGAAGATTAGAAAAGATTCAGGAATCAGGAAAGCTACAGAGAAGACCCAAGCCTTTGATGTAAAGAAAGAAAGGCAAATATTTGAGGAAGCATAAAAACAATTTAGAGGAGACCAAGGTTCTTCATCAAAGACAAGACCAGAAGTAAGATATTATGCAATGCCTCATGCATTTGATCAGTCTTCTTCGCCAAGAGAAGGAAAAAAGGTAAGCAAGCTCATGGACTTTTTACATACTTGTATTAAGTTAATTCAGGATGAAAGCACTGTATAAGAGTTACAAAATTTAATCAGACAATATGAGAAAGGAAAGATAGACCTCTTACTAAATAGGGAAGTACACCAAATTGGTAAGAAGATAAGGACAAATAAGGAATTACATTTGAATGATCAAATAGGAGAGTATGAGATAGACTATGTTGTCCTCAACTTAGGGTGAGAGGTCAATTTCATGACTAAGAAAACTTGGGAATAGATGGGAAAACTAAAGTTGATCTATTCCCCTATCATGCTTAGGATGGCTAACCAACAAGCTGTCAACCCATTTGGATGATTGGAGCATGTCCCTGTGGACATCGACGAAGTAAGAACATTTGCAGATTTTGAGGTAATTGAAATAGTTGATGATAGTTGTCCTTACCCTTTGCTGTTAGGAATTGATTGGGCCTTCAATAACTCTACTATTGTTGACTTAAATAAGAGATGCATGAATTTTGAAAAGGATGGCTTTAGGGTCATCACACCTTTAGATCCAGATGAAGGTCAGTGATACACAGAGCCCATCAGAGAAGAAGACTACACATATGCACTAGGAAACATCTACAAGCTAATCGCCAAACAATAGGATTACATTAATCCTAGAGCCAATGGGAATCTAAGTTGGTGAAGTGAGAGCGCATGCTCATCAAATTCAAGAGAAGCACCAGAGAACTAGTAGAATAAGATGTATGAAGTATCCACAAGGAGATGTGCTAGATTAACCAGATAAGTTCACTGGATTGGCACAACAGTAAGTAACTTACCCACCTTTGATGGTCTGAATCCTTTAGAAACCTTATTGTCAGAATTTGAGGAGAATGTACCAATACAACATATATTATTAGCCATGGATGAGGCCCTGAAAGCCACACCAACGAGATGGTGGGGGATGCACACAAGTAATATCACAGACTGGACACAATGTCATACTCTGATGACAACATGATTCTCAGCACAAGTAGAAGGCTACGAAGTTCTCTACATAGGTCGAAGCTGCCCAAAGGACAATGTGAAAAGCTGCAAAGAGGCCTGGAGAAACATCCCACAAGAACAGTGGGTACACAAATTCATCAACACGCTGGACATGATACCTATCAATTGGTACCTTCAAGCAGAGTTGTGCCTCATCACTACGGACTGGGAAGGTATGACTCAGAATTTTATAACTACATTCCTATTTGAAAGTCAATTTCTATCAGTAGATCAAGAATTACATATTGTGAGATAGAAAGTATTCGAGGAGGTATCCAGCCTTCCCTTAGAACAGGAAAAGGATGAATGGACTACGCCTCTCCATAAACAATAAAGTTGTTACAACATTAATGTAGATGAAGATGATGATCCGAGGAAAGTAAACATCGCGGAAACAAAAGGCCAAAGAGATGCAGAAGGGCCAGGAGTTGAGTTACCATTTATTGGACAGCTGATCAAGATCAAGAAAGTCAATATTGTAACAGAGGAGACACTGAAGTTAATAATAAAATGGTAATATTAAATCATTTTTTTTTTAAATAAATATTGTTTGTCGCAATTGCAACAACAACTTAAATAGCTGCGATGGTTTTGTTATATAAACAACAAAATTTGTCGTCCCACTTGCAACGAAAACTTAAATAGCTATGACATTTTTGTTATGTAAACAACAGAATTTGTCGTCGCACTTGGGACGACAACTTAAATAGTTGTGATGGTTTAGTTATATAAACAACGAAATTTGTCGCCGCACTTGAGGCAACAACTTAAATAGCTGTGACAATTTTGTTATATAAACAACGAAAGTTTTCATCACAAGTGCGACGACAACTTAAATAGTTGTGACAGTTTTTCTATGTAAACAATGAAAAGTTGTCGTCGCACTTGAGACGACAACTTAAATAGTCGCGACACTTTTTCTACGTAAACAACGAAAAGTTGTCGTCTCACTTGAGACAACAACTTGAATTACTACGACAATGTTTCTATGTAAACAACAAAATTTGTCGTCACAAGGGTCATCGCAATTGAGACGAAGTGTTGGTTTCACATTTTTGCCTGAATTGTTGTATTGACGACGATATTTCTTTTTTGTCGCAATTGTGATAAGTTTCCTAGGGGCATCACTCTTGCGACGCTTATTCAATTTTGTCGCAATTTCCATGTGACATAAAATGATGTTTTAGAGAGTCCATATTCATCAAAAATTCCATGACATAACGTCGCAAGAGCTTCGAAATAGCTGTCGCAAAATGACCCAAATTTTCTAGTGCTTGGGATTTAGCAATAGACCGGACTGGAAGTCTTCGAGCTCTATGGTAGCTACAGGACCCCTTCTATGAATTCTCACTTCCTCTATGCACTTTCTCACCTGGAGAGAGTCACTCACAGGCTTGGTAACCTGCCTCTTCAATAGCAACCACCTCCCTCACCTAGAGAGATAGGTTTACACAGAGGCCAGACAACCACGAGGTTCAACATAAATGTGCATCGAACAACAAGCCATATGCAGTCCAACACTACACGGCTACCACAGTCATTGACCACCCAAAACTGGTGACAGACAAATGCTAGATCATAACAAGGTTCGACAATTACGGGACGCTTTAGTTTTCTCAACCAGTAACACAGGACGACTTCTTGGTTCTGGTTTCAGGACTATGTAAGGGTCCACAGAGATCTTACGCACAGGATTAAATTTTCTAGGTAAGGGATCTAATAAAAAACACCAGACATAGGTCGATCATGGACACCCAGGAGTTTAGATGGAGGATGGCGAATGGAGGGTCGAACCCCGAACTCAGGTGATGGATGCAACAATGCAGAACAAACACCCAACGTAGCTTATTTCCTGGGTTAAATTGCATGTGCATGGATCAACACATGTCACCCATGAAGCTGCATGCACTCCATCAACATGCGTTCCTCTCCAGGAACTTAGGACAAAACATATACATTTACACAATATTTTAGAATAATAATAAATTATTATTCCCAAGGGCTTAAGCCCCTAAGATTAGCCCCTCTTTCTTACCTTTCAGCCCCCTCTCCCTTACCCAGGCTTTGTGGAAGATTATTCCTCCATCACTCATTCATCGTGGTCGATACACATGCAGAGATGTTTATCTTTTATTAATAATGTGCATAAGTACATGTAAAAAATCAAGCTCCTGGCCTTTAACACTTAGGCTCTCTGGAATAATAAAAACATGAGCCTATCATACTATCAATACTCATCTCACCAGCCTACAAAACATGATTTACTAAACCTGATTACAACAGGGCTCCTCCTTTGGGATATGCCAATCCCATCCCCTTATTTTTGCATTGTCCTTAGTGCAACTTTCACACGGGATCCATAGGATTTTCAAAATCTTCAAAAAGATGCGGGATTATGCCCTCATAGCATCCTCATGCTCCAATGTCACATCCTTAGGACTATACCAAGTCCACTGGACCTTTACAAGCCCTATAGCTCGATTCCAAAGTTTTTTTCTTTTCCTGTCCAATATGCGCATAGCATGCACTTTCATGACACCTTCTTGCTCCACCTAAATCACATTCCAATCGATAACATGATTAGCATAAGGTATATATTTCTTAATCAATGAAACATGAAACACATTATGTACAATCACAGATGCAGGTAATGCAAGCATATATGAAACTGGACCAATCCTTCCTAGGATTTCAAATCGCCCACAAAATGTGGCTGCCAACTTGGCACAGTTTCCCATCCTTATGGAACTTCTGTTAGCTTTAACTTTCAGGAAAACATGGTCACCCACTTTAAACTCCCCGTGGGTTCTATTTTTATCAGCATAACTTTTCTCCTAGTCTTGGGCAACTTTCAAATTATGCTTCATTTTTAGCATTTTCTCTTCCATTTCCTTGAGCAACTATGGCCCAACTACCGCTATGTCATCTACATTATCCCAGATTACTGGAGTATTTCACTTTCTTCCATAAATCACTTCAAATGGGATCATCTTCAATGATGCTTGATACCCATTGTTGTAGGCGAATTCTACCAAGTGAAGGTGGTCTTCCCATTTCGATGGTTTGTCCATCACATACATTCTTAGTATGTCTTATGTTTTTCCATCTGAATCAGGATGATAGTCTATACTAAAATTTAGATTTGTTCTAAATCCCTTGAATAACCCCTTCCAGAAATTTGAGGTAAATTTTGGGTCTTTGTCAGACACAATTGTCTTAGGAATTCCCTGCAATCATGTCACTTCCTTCATAAAAATATCAACAACATATATTGCCTTATGAGTGGTCTTTAACAAAATGAAATGGGTATCTTTTGTAATCTTGTCCACAACCACCATAATGAAATCCTGATGCTTTCCTGTTTTGGGCAATCCCATGATGAAATCCATTGTCACCACTTCCCACTTCCACTCAGGACTAGATAAAGGCTGCAACAACCCTGTTGGGTGCATGTGCTCATCTTTAACCTTTTTGAACTACATACATCTGGTGATGTATTCTGCAATAAATTTCTTCATACCTTGTCAAAATTAATGGCTCTTGAGTGCTGTCACAATATTTTGATATCCAAGGTGCCTAGCATAAGGCACGTTATGAATTTCTCTAAGAATCGCAAGTTTCAAACACTAGACATTAGGTACATAAACTTTGTTCTTGTACATAAGTATTGCATCGGTTCCCAATTTATAATTTTCCACTTTCTGTGGAATCTCACCTTGTTGTAGCTTTGCTACCAACTCCCTGCACTACAAATCTGTATTTGCAACCTCCAAAATTCTTCCCTTTATATCAGTTTAGTACATGCTAATGGATGTAGCATGTAATTTGTGCACCTTCCTGTTGAGTGCATCAACCACCTTGTTTTCCTTCCCTTTGATATCCTTGATGTCAAAGTCACATTCACACAAAAACTCCAGCCACCTACTCTTCCTAGCATTTAGGGTGGGCTGGTCAAACAAGTATATTAGACCATTGTGGTTTTTTCTTAATTCAAATATCCTCCCCATGAGGTAATGTCTCCATTTCCTCAGAGCGTGAATGATGGATGTTAAATCCAAATCATGATTTGTGTAGTTCCTTTCATGCTCTTTCCACTTTATGGACTCATAACAGATTATGAATCCATTCTGGATGAGGACTCCTCCCAGCCCTTCTTTACATGCATCTGTGCACACCACGAAATCCACATTTGGGTATGCAATCCTCAATATTGGAGCACTGGTTAACAACTACTTCAATCATTGGAATCTTTTCTCACAGTCTTCAGTCCACTGAAACTTATATTCCTTCCTTTGTAAGGAAGTGATAGGGTAGGCTATCTTTGAGAACCTTGCAATAAACCTTCTATAATAACCCGCTAGACCCATAAAGGATCTGACTTCCATCACATTATTTGGCGCTGACCATTCTCTGATGGCCTCAAACATCTCAGGATCCATGACGATCCCTTATTCTGAAATTATATGCCCCAAGTAATGGATCCGTTCCTGATAAAATGAGCATTTTCTCAACTTGGCATATAGTTGGTGCTCTCTCAGCACTTGCAGCACCATCCTCAGGTGTTCTTCATGCTCTTCCTCTAACTTGGAATACACCAGAATGTCATCCAGGAAGACTATGACAAACTTGTCTAGATAGTCCCTGAATACACCATTCATCAAGAACATAAAAACAACAGGTGTGTTCGACAGTCCAAACAGAACCACTGTGAATTCATAGTGGTTGTACCTTGTTCTGAAGGCATTGTTTCCAATATATTCATCCTTAATTATTACCTGGTGATATATTGATCTGATATCTATCTTTGAAAATACCTTTACATCCTTTAATTGATCGAAGAGGTCATCAATCCTCGGTAAAGGGTACTTGTTCTTAATGGTTACTTTTTTTAAGTGTCTGAAATCAATACACAACCTCAACATTCCATCCTTCTTCTTCACGAATAGTTTTGGGGCACCCCAAGGTGACACACTTGGGAAAATGTACCCCTTATTTAGAAGCTCTTCAAGATATAATTGCAACTCTTTCATCTATGGCATACTCATTCAATAAGGATCTTTCGACACTAGAGCTTCTCCAGGCATCAAATTTACAAAGAAAACAATATCTCTCTTCGGAGGTAGTCTGGGTACCTCATGAAAGGCATATTTAAACTCTGTTAGTACCACATGGTCTCCAATATTTGAGACCTCATCTCTTTATTCTTCCTCCACATGGGCTCCAAACAACTGACAACCTTTCCTATAGCTTTTATTCAGCTGTAATGCTGAAATTTTTCTAACAACAATATCTCTAGGAATTCCTTGGACTGTTTTTCGATTCCCCTCCTCATCCAGACAAGTAAATTCCTTGTTACAATAGTCTAGGAGGGCATGGTGTTGGTCCAACCAGTCCATCCCAATTAAATAGTCATAAGATCCTAAAGGAATAATATTCAATTCAACCTTCATGCTCAATCCTTTCATGTCCACAAGACGGGACTTAACCAACTCAGTGACTTTCCTCTTGGTTCCTCTATCCAACTGCACCAACCAAGACTTTTCATGTGTGCTTCTTGATAAATGAAAAACTTCCACCACTCTAGGATCTATATAACTATGGCTAGCCCCTGAATCAATTAAAACAGTAAGTGGTTGGTTGCTAATCATACCTTCCACTTCAATCATGTGTGATTGAAATTCAGCTTGCTTGTTGTCTAGGGCTGCGTAGATCCTTGGCATTCTATTTCCCATCTCTTCCACTATTTCATCTTGTTGAACATTGTGGATGGCTCTCACTTTATCATTTCTGTAGGGAAATCTCTGTACCTATGGTTTCCTTTACAATCCCAAAACTCCATAGGTGTCTACCTTGGCAATTGACCACCCACTTCAGCCTTTCTGGGCTCTCTAAAAGATGGTTTTCCTAGAGGGTTTTTTCTGAAAAAGGGAGGCTTATTTCCCTTTTGCCTTTGTTCCTTCTTGAACTTCTTCTTGTCTTCCCAAGCCTTATGGAAGGTAGGTTTTTCTCTCCATTGTTCATATAAACATTTCTCTCTTCTTATCATTTCTTCCATAGACTTAGGGTCATCATACTAAATCTTGTCACCAATAGAAGGTGGTAATCCACTTAGATACCTATGAATCTTTACAGTCTCCTCCTTGATGAATGGAACATACTTCATCAGTTCCAAAAATCTTCACTTGTATTCATCAATGGTCATGTTGCCCAGTTTGAGTTCGAAGAACTCTTTCATCTTTTTGTCATAGTATATTTTAGTCAAATATTTCTTCTCAAAATACCTCTTGAATTACTTCCAAGTGATATCTTTCTCTCTAATGTGTTTCACCTACAAAAGTTGATCCCACCACATGGATGTTTTTCCTTTTAGTTGATACATCGCAATTCTTCCTTCAACATGAGAGGAATAATTCTGCAATTGGAAGTACTTCCTCATGACTGGTAGCCATGTCTCGAAGTACTTCCTCATGAATGGAGGATTAATATTATTCATTTCTCCTTTCATTTCATCCACCCTATGCCTCCTAGGCTTCTTAGTAGGTGATGGGCTTTAACTATTGTGTGCTTCCTTACTAGAATTCTTTGGGGAGTGACAATGATGTCTGCTAACACTCCTCGATCTTCTTTTTCTCTCAGGGGTCCTGTGACTCCCTGTTTTTCTTGTGTCACTCTCTTTTTCCAATTTCCTTTCTATTCTTTCCATTCTCTTCAACATATTTAAGTTGAATTCACCTTGTTGATACCTGACTCTCATGAGCTTTCGGCTATCATCTTGGGCAGCCTGGGCATCTTTCTGCAATATTTCAATGATTTTCATCATATGCCCTTCCTTATCAATTTATTTTCCGTGCCCATTGGAGTTTGATCCTTCAACTCCCAAGTTGACATCCCTTCCTTCTCTTTCATTCTCTTAATTGGAGGCAATCCGCACCTTTTCCATTCTTTTCTCTCAAGAACAACCATATTCGTTTCTGTCATTTATTAAACTTCTGCAAACACACGTGCATACAATAGGGATTTGTCAGGTCATCATTCCTTAACAATTCCACACAACTCATAAACCAAATGATTCAAGAAAACATTCAGTTTTCCATGAATCTTTTGAGCTCTTCTCGGCTTTGTAACTTTTGGGCGATACCCCCCTTCTTTCCTAGTCCCCAGCCCATGCGATCACAGACCTTGACCAACGTTAGACCCCTAGGTGCTACTCAAGATTTCGGCCTTTGGGGATTTCAACGCAAACACAACTATCCTTTGGAGTTTCGATTACAAAACTTGCAAAGTAGGGTGGATCAACAATCCACGTTTACACAGCATCTAATGGTTAAAATCCACTGTGGTCTTTCTGTCCTTGAATTTTTTGGGACTTTAGTACTTCAGGGTTTCGATTCTTTATACCTCAGGAGTTCCCACACTTGTTTCCTCCCAATCTTCCGACATCCAATATTACGAATTACTTTATCGCCTTCAGGCCCACGTAACAGAGTTGTATCTAACAACCGTGATGGCACATGGCACGCTTAGGAGGGTCCACGTCACCTTCGAAAATGTCATTGGGTCCTACGAAGTTCAATTTTATTTTTAGGAGTTTGGGTTTCAGGAGATTGTGCGTCAGCACATCTCTCTTTTCTCTATATTCGAATCCTCAAAAGGTTTCTAGGATAACTCTCCTACACCTTTTCCAGATCTGATGGTCGTGAGGGATATCCTTTCCTCCAGATCAGATACAATGGCTCCAACACTTCATGTGTTGAGATCTCTCTCTCTCTCTCTCTCTCTGTTCAAATACCATACCAACTTTAGTTTTATAATTCTGCTACACCTCCTAAGCTTTGTAACATGACCAAGCATCTCCTTGCTCAGTCGAGGGAGAAAGACTCGCTCGACCAACGGTGAAAGTAGGGCTTGACCTCTTGATTGGCCAGCAGGCATGGGGGCATTGAGGCACTCGCTTTACCTAGACGTACGATAGGGAGAGGAGAGGAAGAGCTTTGCGAAGCTCTAGAGGGGATGAGGGGGAAGGACCGGGTAGGTGGAAGAGCCCGCCCGGGAAATAAGGAAGGAAAGATAAGATAAGGATATAATAAAGATAAGTAAGTGATCCAAGATCCATGTATCCGGCTTGAGCAGTTATCAAATCCGATCCATCCATCAATTCCGATCCATCCATCAATAGCCATATCTACTCTACCTGGCTCTTAAATTCCACTTATATTATATTGGGCCTATGTTGGACCTGCTGGAACTCTGGAAGCTCCTACTAGATAGATCTCCACTAGTTCATCTATGATATCAACATTTCTACCTGCCATGATGAACCCACGTGCCCTTAAATCCATATGGTCTGTTGAGGTCTCGGGTCTAAGTCGAGGAAGAGGGTTGAGTTTGAGTTTGGAGGTTCTAGGGCGGGCTGTTTTCTATGAGCTTATATGGTTAATTCCGACCTCCTGGCAATGAAAGTCAAGTCAAGTAGAGTCTATGCCCTATGGGTTTGATTATGGTGCTGACTTCCTAGAATTAGCTGTGGTTGGAATGCTTTTCTCGGAATAAGTTATAAAGTAAATAAATAAATCAATGCCTTCCCGTCTGTTGGCCAGCATCCATTTATGAGTACAGGGATAGGGTGTTTCACCCGCTCGTCCAAGGTATAACCTATTTAGTTGGTTTACGATTCTAAGCTATATACGTAATATGACATAGATAATGATAAGCCTTGAAAAGCCAGCTCCCGGCTATTACCATTAAAACACTTTCCTCTCCCTTCGGCACTTCGTTCCTGGTGTACACTTACATAAGTCATAGCCAGGCCCGGAAAGTAAGGGAGGCATTAGAGGATATTGAAATCACTTCTTTTTCAGGCATTGTAAAGACTTGGCATTTGTCAATACTTTCCTGGACCATCCCAGTACATACATAACTCCATATCAAATTATCCCTTGCTGTAACGAAGCCCCCACCCCGAGAATGCCATAATAATACCCCTTCGGAGACTAAGGTGATCCCGTTAGCTATCCCGCTTCCCCCTCCACATTCCCTTTTCCAGCATCAGTTTTGCTGCGCTGCGATGAAGCCTCCCCCTTCTGATCTAGCGTCTGATTCTGAATCCCACTTCTAAAGGACAAGAACAGTCCACTCGGGAACATTCTAGGGTCCAAAAATTGGTTCTTCCAAACACAATTTCACTCAATACCTTGGGTCTAAAGACCACTTATCTAGGCCATCAATGCTCAACGTGGAAACTATGGCTCTGATACCATACTGTAACTCCCCCAGCCATCAACCCATTGTTTGAGCAACGCTACTACATGGAACATTCTCATACTCGTATATAAAACATGCAGATTAAACTTAATTAACAGATTTAAGTAAACAACTCAGAGAAAAGACACAATTATTGCTAGCATACATAATCCATGGCATTAACAATAATTCATGATTATGACAGAATGCATGATTATAATACAAGCATCACAGACATGCATAACATAATATTAAGCACAATTGGTACTTATCTTTTGAAATGAAGCTAACACCACCAATTGCGTGCAGACCTTCCATGAAACTCCCAGCCTTAGAACACACTTCTCATCACTCTCAGTAGTAGGTCACCCTCGAGTTGGGACTAAGCTTCACCGAGCAAGGAAGTCCTAGGCTAGGAAAGGTCAACAATAATACACACAGTTATAGAGGAAGGATTCTCTCCCAGGAGTAACTTACACCCACTACTCACAGAATCGCATTCCCCACATGCTTTTCCCACCCCAGGAGTATACACCTTCACTATCACCAATATAGTCCTTCGGCTGCTAAACCTCCCTTTCCTTGGGCTTCAACAATAGACTAGACCAAAATTATCTGAGCTCTGTGGCAGCTACAGGACCCCTTCCAGGAAATCTCACTTCCTCTACGCACTTTCTCACCTGGAGAGAGTCGCTCTTAGGCTTGGTAACCTGCCTCTTAAACAACAACCACATCCCTTACCTGGAGAGAGAGATTTACACACAGGCCAAACAACCATGAGGCTCAGTAAGAACATGCATTGACTAGCAAGACACATTCATTCCAACACTGCATGACCACCATAGTCATCGAACACCCAAAACTAGTGACAGACAGATGCTATAGCATAACAAGGTTTGACAATTATGGGACGCATCAGTTTTCTCAACCAGCAACACATGACGACTTCTTGGTTTTGGTTTAGGAATTTCATAAGGGTATACATAGATCTCATGCACAGGCTTAAACTATCCAGGTAAAGGATCTAAGGACAAACACCAGACAAAGGTTGATCATGGACACCCACAAGTTTAGATGGAGCATGGCGAATGGAGGGTCGAACCCCAGACTTAGGTGATGGATGCAACAATGAAAAATGAACAACCAACATGGATTATTTCTTGGGTTAAATTGCATGTGCCTGGGTCGACACATGTCACCCATGAAGCTGCATGCGCTCCATCATCATGCGTTCCTCTCCAAGAACTTAGGACAAAACATATACATTTACACAGTACTTTGGAAAAATAATAAATTATTATTCCCAAGGGCTTAAGTCCCCAAGCTTAGCCCCTCTTTCTTACCTTTCATCCCCCTCTCCCTTACCCAGGCTTTGTGGAAGCTTAGTCCCCCATCACTCATTTATCATGGTTGTTCCACACACAGATATGTTTATTTTTTATTAATAATGTGCATAATTACATGTACAAAATCAGGCTCCTGGCCTTTAACACTTAAGCTCTCCGGCCTAATAAACACATAAGTCTATCATCTTATCAATACTAAGATCACCAGCCTACAAAACATTATTTACTAAACATGATTACAGCAGGGCTCATCCTTTGGGATATTACAAAGGCTATAGTGAGATAAATTATTTCCTAAAGAAACTCTTGCAATAGATAAAAATACTTCCATATGAAGTACGAATACATTATTTTGATGCTTGAAAATAAAGCACCAGAAGGATAACAAGCTTCTATAGAAAAAACATGGAGATTTTCGAATAATTTTTAAAATATACATTGTATTTAATGCACTTAGGAAAGTTCATAAATAAGGGGGAAGAGAATGTAATACCCCTGGTTGACCGCATTTGTAATTAAGCATATATTTTAGTGAGCTAGGATACTTTGAGGCCAGGGTTCTTGTGTAGTAAATAGGTCAGTGAGACTTATGCTTAAAGGGCCTATAGGCCTATCCTTTGTATTATGTAATCACAATTAGATATTAATAAAATCACACCACTATTGCAGACTAACCCGAAAAAAGAGTAAGTGGGATAAATTCCACTAGAAAGGAAAAAGGGGATAAGAGTATAGGAAAGGGGATAATCCTAGGGGCTTAGGCCAAGGGAATATTTTAATAATATTCCTAAATTCACTTGATAAAATACATATAGTTATCGTTTGTACCCAAAGAAAGGGAAAGAACCACTAAGTGGGTGCATGAGAGGTTTATGAGGTGACAAGTGTCAACTCATGAACATGAAAATATAATGGGGAAACTTAGCGCATTTTCCCCATGATATCTACCATTCTCACAAGGGTGGGGAGGAAGGATCTCTACTTCCACCATTCATGCCCTATTGTCATCACCATTTTTTTGTAGTGAGGAATCCTTGGGGTGGTTTTTGGGGAAAATTAAGCTAAAGAGGTGGGTTTTCAGGACCGTGTGCTAATAAAGAGGTGGGTTGCAAGCTAGTATGTTGTAGAAGAGGTGGGTTTTGTTAGAACAAATATTAAAATTTATAAACTTTGTATCCCTCTCCAAATGTTTTGTCGGTCGCGTTAGCTTTTACTCTTTGTGTCGCCTAGTGTAAGATTTTTAGCTGCAGTGAAACTCTAAATCTTTCGTCATTTTTTCCAAGCTTCTCTACCATCAAAATATCAAATCCTTGCATGATATTTTTTAAGTCCCTTCTATTAGCGCTCAAACTGTACCATCGAAATTTTTAAGCACCTTCATCAGATTAAGGCTAGATTTGCCCATTCCCGAGGTCTTTAACCAGTTGTTTTAACTT
>JZKD02S1655224.1:1669238-1682164 GCA_000966675.3 Picea glauca
TGTACCCAAAGAAAGGGAAAGAACCACTAAGTGGGTGCATGAGAGGTTTATGAGGTGACAAGTGTCAACTCATGAACATGAAAATATAATGGGGAAACTTAGCGCATTTTCCCCATGATATCTACCATTCTCACAAGGGTGGGGAGGAAGGATCTCTACTTCCACCATTCATGCCCTATTGTCATCACCATTTTTTTGTAGTGAGGAATCCTTGGGGTGGTTTTTGGGGAAAATTAAGCTAAAGAGGTGGGTTTTCAGGACCGTGTGCTAATAAAGAGGTGGGTTGCAAGCTAGTATGTTGTAGAAGAGGTGGGTTTTGTTAGAACAAATATTAAAATTTATAAACTTTGTATCCCTCTCCAAATGTTTTGTCGGTCGCGTTAGCTTTTACTCTTTGTGTCGCCTAGTGTAAGATTTTTAGCTGCAGTGAAACTCTAAATCTTTCGTCATTTTTTCCAAGCTTCTCTACCATCAAAATATCAAATCCTTGCATGATATTTTTTAAGTCCCTTCTATTAGCGCTCAAACTGTACCATCGAAATTTTTAAGCACCTTCATCAGATTAAGGCTAGATTTGCCCATTCCCGAGGTCTTTAACCAGTTGTTTTAACTTACAAATTCCTCATTGAGTCTTGATGAGTTCCCATCCATCACTTTTTCTCATAACTCCTATGATCTCTAGCCTATTACCTACATTGCAAAAATTAAACATCTTTTTATCATTCTTCTTAGAGCTAGAGTTTTTATATATTTTTATATTTTCAAATAAAAATATATATATTTCATTATTATTTTTAATCAAAAGGTGGTGTGTGCTTTCAGAGAAGGAAAGGGATTCTTTGATGAAATAACCATTCGAGAGGAGTGCACAGCAGGAAAGTCATTCACACATACTCAGAATGACGATGGTTGGATTATTCGGGTCTTCAAATGTCCTTGCTTTTTAAGTCAACCATTGATGTGCCTTGATCATAGTTTTGAGCACCAGGTTCCACTTCGGGAGATTTGAGCACTAGGTGAATTTAATTTTCCACTCCTCTTTTCCCACGAAGCTCAAAGGCCTAAATTCGGGGTTTCCTCACTCCAAGTTCCATTATATTATGTCTTCCCAGTTGATGAATAAATAAAGAGGAAATGAACATGGTGGATCGAATGACAATGGAAATTGATTTTCCATATGTTTCACCCATTATCTATGGTGAAGGAGAAGGCGATCATGATGAACATGATCAAAATATTCTTCTGAATATCGATAGTAGTGGATCCCTTATCGTGCATAAAGGATATACAAATTTCATTTCAGGTTTTTATTGCAAACGAGAAGTGCCTTTGTGTTAAAATATGTTTGATAAACTAGGTTGTATTCAAGGGACCTGTTTTGTTGAGACTACAAAAGGCGTTAGCATGCATCTTTTGAATTTTTTTGAGGAAATTGCAATAAGCCACTGATCTCCAGAAAGGCTATTTAGGATTATCAACATGTATGAGAGACTCTCAAATCTTCTTTCAGTCATTAAATCAATTGTTTTTGGCAATTCCTACACCAACATTAGAGAAGAGGTCATTGTCATTTTGACATGATTAGGAGAGGATGCAAAAAGGGGACATTTTTTGAACTTGAAAATATGATTCCTGGAGATCCTCAACTCCGGGAGGAGCTTCACATATATATTGAAGAGAAATTTCTTCCAACATCCTGATGAACCATGGAGAAGATTTAATAAAATTGTTGGCCAGTTTAAAAGGGAAATATTGCCAGCTCCCATTTCACAATCGACCGAACTCTTTCTTCTTGAAAAATGTGAAGATCACTCTACAAAAAAGATATCATAATGTGGTTATTTATAGCTCTCGATAAAATTTGTTGGAGATGTTTTTGGTCATGTGTCTTTGCAAGTATTTTCCTTTAGTCTCAGATAAGCCTTTGGAGGTTTTATCTAGGCATCCAACAAGCTTCCTCAATCCTGTGCCAAACATGTTTCCAAACCTTAGTGGTTGAAGTGATCTTCTTGGTTTCAAAATCAAAAGAAATTATATGGGTTTCTCCTCCAGTTGTAGATATTGTAGAACTCTTTGCAAAGCCTTGGCATGCATCCCATCTTCTTCTAACTATATCGCCTAAGGTAGTGATGAAATATGCACAACTAAGATAACAAGAGTTCTATGTCTTATTTGAATGGTTGTGATAATGAAGGTCAATAAAGAGATGCCTACTCCTATTCCAAGAGTGTGGATTTCAAAGCTCGAAGTAAGTTCACATCAAAACCAAAGTTGAAAATCAAAGAATGCTAGTGATAACCAACAATCATAAAAGACTTGGTGCCAGAAAATTAGGAGGCAAATCATTTGGCAACAACGAATCAATTTCAAATTTAAGGGATTTAGTGAACAGGTCATTGAGCATTTCAAGAACACATGTCAACTTATACTACTTGTTTGGAATCTAATGCATGGATTACATATTATCTTTGGTCTAACAAGTTATCATGAAAATAGGATTTAGGGTTGATCTTAAACATATCAAATCATGATTCATTGGAACTTCCAGTCTAAATTTAGCCTTAGGAGGTTCTCGATACATTATTTTTGGATCTAATGTTTATTATTTAGGAAGAAACTTGTAATAGGAAAAAATGGGGGCAAAATCTTGAGAGCCTTTTCGGCTGGGTTTGTAATGAAATATTCTTTCAGCAATACATCCTGTAAAGAAAATAGATTCTAAACCTCGTTATGTTAAATTTTTTCTTCTTCCTGTGTCATTTTTTTTCATGTTCTCATTGATAGTTTTCTTCCTTCAATTCATTTATTCAGCTTGTAATGGCTACAATTCAGTGAGACTTTTGTTGTGGTGAATTTAAGAGAATCCCCTTAAGTGAAAATTTTCCTTTGTTTTGTTGTGAGCAAAACAAGACCTGCATCTTAATTGTTTTTCCTAATTTACAATTTTTATTTGTTCAGAGTTTTTCCTCTTTCTTTCTATTAGTGAGACAAGACATATGTCTAGATATTTGAAATAATTGTCATTCTTCTACTGAAAGGAAGACCAGATTTATCGAAATTGGATACCTGGTTATTCATTTTTCAGTTTTGTTTATATCTTTCCTTCTATCCATGCTTGTTGGCCCTTGGTTATGGAATGAAGCGAAGAAAAAGGAAGAAGAGGGAAAAATTGAACTTCGCAGAAGACACAGTGACAGATATTGGGTCGAAGTGAGAAAAAGAGAAGAAAAGATGGAGCGAAGCCTAAGAAAGCAAGTCGTTGGACGAGGAGATCAAGGATGACAGATCAACAAGGAAGAAGGATCGTGGTCAAGTTAGCAAGAAGAAAAATACAACACTAGATTCTTTGGAGTACCACGTGAGAATAAAGGAAAGACAGCCTGGTGAAGCCCTGAAAAAATGGGTCAAGTTGACCTAGGGTTCTGGTATCTAGGTTTTTGGACACTTAGGTTTTGACGTAAGGCTGTCGGTGAGAGATTGTAATGTACAAATAGAGGTCTAAAGGGACTAGGTTGGGTTGGTACTTTGGGTTAATGTGTTGTTATTGTTACTGTTGATATTGAGTTGGTCAAGAGAAGAGTATTATGAGAGAGAAGTGTTGAGTAGAAGAGCCTTTTGGTATTGTAAGATCTTCAGCTAGATGCGAAGATCAACCCTGCAGCTGGGTGCACAGGGAGGGGAGAGAATCATAGAAGAAGAAAAGAGATATGCTAGGTTAGAGCGCAGACAAGAACCGTATGCTTTACATCAATATAATATAGCATAGTTATGTGGATGTAGCCCTAGAGAGAGGGTGAACCACATATATTTTGTGTTGTGTATGATTGGTATTTTGTATTTGTTCTTCATATACTGTTATTTCATTGCTAAGGTAGATATGATAGATGCATGGAGTAGATCAAGATGATAAGTGATATATGAATGTTGTGTTGTTCCGGTGTTAGATCCACTTGATATTCCACTTGGTTATAGACATCTCTGTCCTGCAACCCCCTCATAACTGCTTCGGGTGAGACTGCATCTTCTTCACAGGTGTTTATGAAAGGGACAGTAGTTAGGGATTGTTGGTGCACTCTTGGCGCTGAAACCTGGGTCTTCCCCTATGCCAACAAATGGTTCTGTTATCATGATAGGAATCTTCTTGAGGGAATGTCAAGGTGGTTTCCATCGAAGACAGAAACTCAAAAGTGGATGGAAGATCAAGAAAAGGACTTCGTTGAAGCCCAGAACAAGAACCCTAATCTTAGTTCAAAGGACTGGTTGGAGAAGTATATTTTTAGTGATATACACGAGATATTGTTTGGAGGAATACATCAAGAGCTATACAAGTGTCTACCTATATTAGCCGATACCCAGTTTGATATCCGATCTAGACTTCATGTGGTCTAGAAGTCGGAGTTGATCAAGAAGGTCAAGGAAGATGATAACACTGTATCACGAGTAGTAAATCACTGGTTTGATAGTATCAATGGAGGATACATCGTAAATTTTGTTGTTAACAGGGTAGAGTCATACAACCAAGCTGAGAGATATTTCTTTAGGTGACATAGAGGAAATTTTTTAGAATTCTTGAAGCTGAGACTCAAGATGTTGTTGCAAGAGAAGAATATATTGAAGATACAATAGATTGGTTGGAAACGGAAAGAATAACGTTCAAAAATTCGGACAGTGACAGTGACACAGAAGCTGGACATACACATAGTGGGAAAGTGTTCAGATAAGTCCATATTGTGAACGTGTTTAAGAAGAACTACAGGGAGGAGGGTTTCTATAGTGGAGAAGAAGCAGATCTGATAGACGAAGAACATTCAGAACCCACTAGGACAGAGGAGGGACAAGATGAAGAGCTTCGTTGAGGAGGACCTAAAGGCTCAGAAACCGTGCAGAACATTGAAGTAAGTACTATTATCCTTCTTATTGATTCAATATTAAGCAATCAGAGTAATCCCAATCATCAAAGCGTCGAGAGCACTGTCCATAGTATCCCACCACATATTCAGTCAGGAACCCTAGGAATATCTATGGCAGATGAGATGAGACTTCCTATCCTTAGGGGAGATGGATCTGAAGATCCTAACTAGCACTAGTTCGTCTGCGAAGCTATATGGAACATTAAGAATGTCACAGATGAAGTTGTCAAAAGAACCTAGTTCAGTACAACTCTCAGAGATCATGCACTGAGTTGGTACATGAAACTTGTCCAAGGACTTGCACAACCTAAGCCATTGAATCAGATCAAGAATGCGTTGATTGTAGAATTTAAGAAACCTATGTCAGAGTCATAATGTATCACAGAGCTGGAATAGATCAAGCAAAAGGTGGCTGAATCTGTGTGGGAATTCAATCAAAGATTCAAAACCTTGACAGGTAGATTAACTTTTCAGATCTTATATGAACAAAAAAAAGAATGGTTCATTGTTTCCCTCCTACCACACATCAGAATTCCCCTAATGCAATAGAAGATTTCTTCATAGGATGAGGCATTGGAGATCACTATGAAGCTTGAATCAACCCCTATGGGACAATCCATCTCAGGTATGAGTCAGATCCTGAGTCAGCTAACTAGTTTGTCTCTGTAGGTCGAAGATATGAAGAAATACAAGGGAAAAGATAAAAGAGAAGATAGTTGGTGTGTTAGATGCAGATCAGAAAGCCATGACAAGGAACATTGACCTCTATTCAATGAATACTTGGCTTATGGAGCCCCAAGCCCTTTGAATCAAGTCACCTTACCTTAGTGCAAAGTATGCAGAAATAGACATCGTATTGGTGAGTGATATTATATGCAAAAGTATGTTCAGACACCTATGAATTTGTACTGTACATTCTGTAATTCTATAGGGCATGATGATAGGATTGTAGGGATTATGATCTCATGTGTGAAAGGTCAAGAGTCATATATAATATCCAAGGTGAAGTACAACAAGAGTGAAATGCTACATAGTATAACTCTCCTCGGAGAGGAAACTTCAATACTTGCAGTGGATTCAGAGGATGAGGAGGAGGAGGAGGAATGAGTAGAGGCTAAGGATAGATCATCTATTATAACTGCGCACAACCATGACACCTTGCAAGGGATTTTCATAACCCTTGTACCACTTGCAGCTACTGCAGCTCATTTGACCATGTTATACAAGAATGTCCTGTGCTGCTAGCTAAGCTTCAGGAAAGACAAGGACCTCATCAGAACCTACAAGTGAAAATGATCTATGATGAAACTCAGGAAGGAGACCCTAGAGTTGTTATCATAACCAGAGAAGGCATTGTTACTGGAGAAGACAGACTGACACAAGGGAAGATTACAAAAGATTCAGGAATCAGGAAAGCTACAAAGAAGACCCAAGCCTTTGATGCAAAGAAAGAAAGAAAAATATTTGATGAAGCATAAAAATAATTTAGAGGAGACCAAGGTTCTTCATCAAAGATGGGACCAGAAGTAAGAGATTATGGAATGCCTCATGCATTTGATCAGTCTTCTTCGCCAAGAGAAGGAAAAGAGGTAAGCAAGCTCATGGAATTTTTACATACTTGTATTAAGTTGATTCAGGATGAAAGCATTGTATAAGATTTACAAAATTTAATCAAACAATATGAGAAAGGAAAGATAGACCCCTTACTAAATAGGGAAGTACACCAAATTGGTAAGAAGAGAAGGACAAATAAAGAATTACATTTGAATGCTAAAATAGGAGAGTATGAGATAGACTATGTGGTCCTCGACTTAGGGTCAGAGGTCAATTTCATGACGAAGCAAAGTTGGGAATAGATGGGAAAACTGAAGTTGATCTATTCCCTTTTCAGGCTTAGGATGGCTAACCAACAAGCTGTCAACCCATTTGGATGATTGGAGCATGTCCCTATGGACATTGACGAAGTAAGAACATTTGCAGATTCTGAGGTAATTGAAATAGTTGATGATAGTTGTCCTTACCCTGTGTTGTTAGGAATTGGTTGGGCCTTCAATAACTCTATTATTGTTGACATAAAGAAGAGATGCATGAGTTTTGAAAAGGATGGCCTTAGGGTCATCGTACCTTTAGATCTAGATGAAGGTCAGCAATACACAAAGCCCATTAGAGAAGAAGACTATGCATATGCACTAGGAAACATCTACAAGCTAACTGCCATACAATAGGATTACATTAATCCTAGAGCCGATGGGAATCTAAGCTGGTGAAGTGAGAGCGCATGCTCATCAAATTCAGAAGAAACACTGGAGAACTGACAGAATAAGATGTATGAAGTATCCACAAGAAGATGTGCTAGATTAACCAAAGAAGTTCATTGGATTGGCACAACAGTAAGTAACTTACCCACCTTTGATGGTTTGAATCCTTTAGAAACCTTATTGTCATAATTTGAGGAGAATGTACCAATACAACATATATTATTATCCATGGATGAGGCCCTGAAAGCGACGCCAGCGAGATGGTGGGGGACACACAAAAGTAATATCACAGACTGGACACAATGTCATACTCTGATGACAATGTGATTCTCAGCACAAGTAGAAGGCTACGAAGTTTTCTACATAGGTTGAAGCTGCCCAAAGGACCATGTGCAAAGCTGCGAAGAGGCCTGGAGCGACATCCCACAAGAACAGTGGGTACACAAATTCATCAACACGCTAGACATGATACCTATCAACTGGTACCTTCAAGCAGAGTTGCACCTCATCACTACGGATTGGGAAGGTATGACTCAGAATTTTATAACTAAATTCCTATTTGAAAGTCAATTTCTGTTAGTAGATCAAGCATTACATATTGTGAGATAGAAAGTATTCGAGGAGGTATCCAGCCTTCCCTTAGAACAGGAAGAGGATGAATGGACTATGCCTCTCCATAAACAACAAGGTTGTTACAACATTAATGCAGATGAAGATGATGATCCAAGGTAAGTAAACATCACAGAAACAAAAGGCCAAAGAGATGTGGAAGGTCCAAGAGTTGAGTTACCATTTATTGGACAACTGATCAAGATCAAGAAAGTCAATATTGGAACAAAGGAGACACTGAAGCTTGCCACTGTTGGAGATTATTGGGATGCTGCTACCATTGACAAGATTACAGAGTTGTTGCACGAGTATCAGGACTTGTTTTCGACGAAGTTCACTGATATGAAGGGTATTAAAGGACCTATGGGAGAGATGAGGATCCCTTTAAAACAAGATGTTAGACCATTCAAATAGAGACCTTACAGATTGAACCCTAAATATAAAGAAAAAGTGAAGATTGATCTTAACAGAATGTTGCAAGTAGGGATTATAGAACTTGTGGAAGAATCAAAGTGGATTAGCCCTATGGTGGTGCAAGACAAGAAGACAGGCAAGATCACGATCTACGTAGATCTCAAGAAGCTCAACGATGCCTACTTACATGACCCCTTCCCTACACCATTCACTGACGAAGTGTTAGATAACATGGGAGGCCAGGAAGTATATTCTTTTACAAATGGATTTTCAAGATACCATCAGATCCGGATTTCCAAGGAAGATCACCAAAAGACTACATTTGCAACAGAATGGGGATCCTATTAGTATACAATGATGCCATTCGGATTGAAGAATTCCCCAGCCATCTTTTCCAGGGTGGTGGTAAAATCATTCAAGGAGTTTTAGCACAAATTTTTAGAAGCATATTTTGATGATTGGACTGTCTTTAGTTTATTGAAAAATCATATTGAATGTCTAAGGGTAATGTTGGATAAATGCAGGAAGTGTCAAATTGATTTGAATCTAAAGAAATGCATTTTATTCTCACCATTTGGAGTTTTGTTAGGAAATATTGTATGTAAGAAAGGATTACTAGTAGATCTATCCAAGATCTCCATTATAGTTGAACTACCCCCTCCTACAATAGTTAAACAACTACGCATAGTGTTGGGACACACAAGCTACTATAGGAAGTTCATTAAAGGATATGCTCAGATTACAGTGCCCATGGAGAAGCTGTTGAAAAAGGATTGTCATTTTAGATAGATTGAATAATTTCAGTGGAGTTTCAACACACTGAAAGAGAAAATGGTTACTGCACCCATTTTGGTTTTTCCAGATTGGAACAAGGAGTTTCATGTATATGTCGATGCATCTTCCATCACTTTAGGAGTTGTATTATCACAACTGGGAACATTAGATATTGACCACCCATTAGCCTTTTCTAGCATGAAGCTATCAACTTTTGATATTAACTACACCACCATGGAAAGAGAAGGATTAGCCATGGCGTACAGATTATAGAAATTTCACCACTATCTGTTGGGGGGACACTTTAAATGTTTATTGATCACTCTGCACTGAAATACTTAGTCAACAAGCCAATGTTGGGGGGAAGGATATGCAGATGGTTGTTGTTATTCCAGGAGTATGACTTTGAGATCATAGTAAAGCCAGGAAGAATGAACAAGGGTCCTGACCACTTGTCGAGGTTGGAACATGGTGAAGAACCAACAAGTTTAGAGGATACACTACTGGATGCATAGTTTCTAGCCATTAGAAAAATTGATGACCATTTCACAGACATAGTCCAGTTTCTGTCAACTAGAATGGCACCTAGCGAGTACACAATTCCCCAGAAGGAACAACTAGTGGTGTGCATTGTAGACTTTTCACTTATAGTCGGTCAGTTATACAATATGGGACCAGATGAGATCTTGTGAAGATGTGTTATGGAGGTAGAACACCCACTGATCCTCACAGAAGCTCATGAAGGCATCACAAGAGGACATTTTGCAAGTAAAGAAACTACACAGAAGGTCATGAGAGATGGCCTTTGGTGGCTTACCTTACACCAATATGCTAAAGACTATTCCAAAGCCTGTGATGTATGCTAAAGGGTTGGGAAACCATCCAGAAGAGATGAAATTTTGTTAGCACCACAAATAACCCTACAAGAATTTGCGAAATGGGCCATTGACTTCATTGGAACTATAAACCCACCAGGGAAGTGCACAGGAGCAAGGTACATAATCAAAACAATAGAGTACTTGACCAGATGGGCCGAATCGTGAGCAGTTAAGGACTGTAGTGAAAATACAGTTGTGCGCTTCATATTTGATGACATCATAACCAGGTTTGGATGCCCAAAGATCCTCATGAGTGATCAAGGAACACATTTCATAAATAAAATAGTTGAAGCCTTGACTAAAGAATTTATAGTCCACCATAAGAAGAGCACATCGTACCACCCTCAAGCAAATGGGACAGTTAAAGAATTCAACAAGATTTTGGAAACAACACTAACCAAGCTATGTTGTGTAAATAGGGATGCTTGGGATTTAAGACTACCAGCAATATTATGGGCCTATAGAACCATGTGCAAGAAGCTGACAATGCAGACCCCTTTTAAGTTGGTCTATGGTGTTGAAGCTATTGTTCCAGTGGAGTATTTGGTACCAAGACAGAGAGTTGTTTCCTTTACAGGTATGGATGATACTGGAGTTGTTCAATAGAGACTTGCGCAGTTGGCCGAACTTGAGGAAGATAGATTCATTGAAGGAGTCCATAAACAAGTACAGAAGGAAAGAGAGAAGGCCTATCATGACAGGCACATCAAGAATAAGGCAATTAGACAAGGATATCTAGTGTTGGTTTATGACATCAAGTTCATCAAGCATCCTAGGAAGTTCATAATGCATTGGTTGGGGCACAAATGATCACCTATGTTACAGAAGGATGAGTTGCACAATTGAAGACGTTGAATGGAGAATGGAAGGAAGGACTAGTGAATGAGAGTCAGTTGAAGTTGTATTATGACAACCAGTTTCCTCTTAGCTCTCAGTAAAATCAAATAGATCAAGGGTCTAGATACCAGGTACAATTGAAATTAGGTACCAAACACAGAAAAGACAGTTTGCAAAAGGAGGAAGAGGATGCATAAAGAAGAAATAAACGGCTGTACTTCGTAGTCTGAAGTTAAAGTACAATAGAATGGTTTGATCAAAGTTCCTCGGGATGAGTCACATGTGAGTGTTGGCGGCCTGTTGGCCCTTGGTTATGGCAGGAAGTGAAGAACAAGGAAGAAAAGGGAAAAATCAAACTTCACAGAAGACAAAGTGACTAATACTGGTTCAATGTGAGCAAAAGAGTAGAAAATATGAAGCGAAGCCCGAGAAAGCAAGTCATTTGACAAGGAGATCAAGGATGATAGATCAGCAAGGAAGAAGGATTGTGGACAAGTCGAAAGGAGGAAAAATCCACCACTATATGCTTTGGATCACCGCATGAGAAGAAAGGAAAGAAAGGATGGTGAAGCCCTCAAAACACAGGTCAAGTTGAACTAGGGTTTTAGACACCTAGGGTTTTGGTATCTAGGTTTTTGGACACTTAGGTTTCAGCCTAAGGTTGTCAGTGAGAGATTGTAATGTATAAATAGAGGTCTAAAGGGACTAAGTTGGGTTGGTACTTTGGGTTGATGTGTTGTTATTTTCACTGTTGATACTGAGTTGGTCGAGAGAAGAGTATTGTGAGAGAGAGAAGTGTTGAGTACAAGAGCGTTATGGTATTGTAAGATATTTAGCTAGGTGCGAAGATCAACCCTACAACTGGGTGTGTAGGGAGGGGAGAGAATCATAGAAGAAGAAAAGGGATCTGCTAGCTAAGAGTGCATACAATAAATGTATTCTTTACATCAATATAATATATCAAAGTTCTGTGGACATATAGACCTAGAAAGAGGGTGAACCATGTATATTTTGTGTTGTGTATGATTGGTATTTTCTATTTGTCCTTCATATACTGTTATTGCATTGCTAAGGTATATCTGATAGATGCATGGATTAGATCAAGATTATAAGTGATATATGAATGATGTATTGTTCATGTGTTAGATCCACTTGATATTCCCCTTGGTTGTAGACATATTTGTCCTACAACACCCTCATAACTGCTTCGGGTGAGACTGCATTTGCTTCGCAGGTGTTGCCGAAAGGGCCAGTAGTTAGGGCTTGTTGGTGTGCTCTTGGAGATAAACTCTGGGTCTACCCCTGTGCCAACAATGCTTATGATTTTAAATGGATTTAGAAGACGAGGTCATGCCTTTTTGTTTCTGATTTGTAATGGTTGAAAGGCTTGTTTCAGACCTAGATCTAGAAGCCTCCAATAACTTATCAATCAACAATTATTATTTCTTCAAAATGTGCTAAGTCTTGGCTCTATTATAGCCTAGAGTCAAGTCTTGCAAAAATGGGTTGTCAGACCCACTTTTTTTTTAAGAAGCGGGTAGTCAAGCCTATAAGCAGTCTCTCCAGGTGAGAGAATTATTGGGAATTATTTTCTAAAGTGCCAATTGTAGCTACAGAACTCAAAGAATTCATGTCTGATCTGTTGTTGAACACATGGAAGGGAAGTAGGGAATCCAAAGAGATGTTGAGTAGAGAAAGGGCCACACTTCCTTGGGTGGGACAGGCATGTGGGTGTTGACGGGCAAAATTGACCGTCCGTCAACTGGAAGAGCGAGTCCGGTCCGGGGTTGTCTAAATAACCCAAGCCATTTGGTGTAACTCATTCTGACGGGTTTAATGGCTCCGTTAGCCAATCTAAGAATCCTAAAAAAAATGAATAAAAGAGAGAAATAACTAACTAATTAATAAACACACTATATATATGTACATATGATCTAATATAATTGTAGTTGTTGTATTTAAGCAGAAGATATACAAGTCTCGTTTATTTACATGATTTACAAGCTACAAGTTTTAATCGAAACTTATGAAAATCAATGGAAAAATGATTGCTTCTAGGAAGCAGATAAAGAAAGCACATAAAAATATTTATTGTTTTTCTTTTATAAAATTAAAGAATCTTGCAAAAACTTTAATGAAACATGAACATGTGGATAGTCAAAGATGAACCATACATTCATTGTTTCATTCATAAACAACTTAACTAAATAACACACATAATAACCTGTCGCTAATCGACGAAACTT